>SNQN01001336.1:60365-98495 GCA_008642245.1 Bassia scoparia
CGCTGTCCTTCTCATCCGCACCCATCTTAACAGTAGAGCCAATGTCAAGACCCTTTTGCTTAAGGGTGTCCTTAGGTGAAGACCTGTGACTAGCACAATGTTTCCCACTTAAGGAACCCTTACTATCTCTTAGCCAACTCATGATCCGCCTAAGGCAGAGATAGTGGTGGATGAATGGTGCAGTTCATCTATGATCCAGCATTAGGGCCAGAAGAAATAATTTTTTATCTTCTTCATTCATGAGATATATGAGAACCAATTTTCATATGCCGCATTGTGTCGGCTACGCTGAGGCCCTTTGGAATCAGACTTTGTTTGCACAAGACGTGCCTGAAACACCAGGCCATGACTGGTCCTTGAGCATTTGCACCTAGCTTAAATACAAACAGACGTTTTTGCGCAATTGCCCCTAAAGAGTCTCTCTCTTCTATAGCTCTGTAACTCAATACACGCGGCTAATAATCCCCCTGAATCACTTTCAACCCAGATCCAAGTTACATTCATTCCGTTTGGCTAGAGAATAATTGACCAAACTACTAATCATATTACGTATCCCCTCGTCAACTTTCGAACAAACATACAACATATATCAGCCACTGATCATGTCCCAAATTCACATAAAAATTTCCCTTTACTCCAACATATTTACGCAGCCATCATAACTCACACAAGGAACGAGCTACCATTCTTCACACCAATCATTTTTTTAATTTGATCGGACATAAGTAGGTAGCATATTGATGGTCTACTACGCCATCTCTCTACTCACTCCGACAACAAGGAAGCCAGCCAACCTGCATTAAAGTCAGTGAACCTGAAGTAGGTAGGGGTTTTCATACAAGAGCTTACTTAAACACACATAAGGTTTTTAACGTGTTATCCCTTCCTTCACTCTGGTTACCGACAGATACCGCAGTTTATCCTCGCTGTAGCTTCCTCGACACTTCTTCTTCAGGAAGAATGATAAGCTTCGTTACAGGTGATATCAAGCACACGCTGTTCCTCTTTTATGACATCCTCACGCATTCATCTCTAAACTCCTGATCTCCCTAGATCCAACATAGACCATTTCTCTATCCGTATTATTAGAGCTATGCCTATGATTACAACTTCATCACTGAAGCCCATGCCAGATACAGAGAGTGGTAGTGATGGTTGGTAGGAGTTCATCATATGATCCAGCATCAGCAGGAAGATTAATCTTATTCTCTCATCAATGTAGACGATATATGAGAACCATCTTCCAACGATGCGCTTGTTCTCTGACCGCCCCTGAGCCCTCGATCAGACTTTGTGTAGCAACAAACAACCAATGCAGAACAGCTCACTGTCCATTGAGATTTGCATTACCTAATACAGAATATTTAATTTTGGGCAACTTACCCCCTAAAGAGAAATCGTTTGAAATTTCCATCAGTGAACTCTAACTTACACAGGCCAATACATCCCCTGATATTATATCAAACTACCATCCTAAGTCATTCAAGTAGTTTGCAGAGAAGCAATTGAACACAACGCCTAACATCGAACCATCTAACTTTCGAACAACAAAAGATATAGACGATTTTCGCAAATTCACATAAAATTCCTAACTCCACAATATTGCAGACATAAACAATCCAAACAGAGCATCCCTTCTTGCAAATCTATCATTCTTAATTTAAGACCAAGCAGGCACATCTAAAATCCCTACTAGCTCGAAATCTACAAAAGCACAATCTAGCATTCTTCTAATCAGGGTAGAACCAGATTAGTAGGAGATCCAATAGATCTCTACCTTTAACAACACGGGAGGGGGTTTCTTGTTTACCCTTCCTCGTCGTTCCCTGCCCAAAACAACAGATTGTTCCTCCTGAGCCTTCCTCCGATTCATTCTTCACATGAAAGAACGAGATGCCTTCCTTCGTACGAGGATTCAACAGATCAGGGATCCCCTCTTTCATCCAATAACATACCGGTTCCATCTCTCTACACCCTCTTACTCCTAGATCAACCTCACATTCTACACACTCCTTTGCAAGTTATATACCACGCTACCGTGATTAAGCATACCTTCGATTATCACAGGGCCATACACGAGAGCAGTCGTGTGCATAATCGGTACAGATTTCATATATTGACGTTCCAGACCATCACCCTGCCAGTCAGAAGATTATCTTTATGTTCCTTCTCCATGGATAATTATGAGAACATACTTCCATGCATGCGCACTGTTCCCACCTGAGCCCCCTGAATCAGGCTATTTTATGCACAAGAATGCGAAACCGCATCACTGGGTTCTTGAGATTTGCAAGTAAATACAACAAACTTTTTGGGTAATTTTCCTCAAAGAGAAAATCATGAAATTTCATCAAGTGTACTCTACACTAACACGGCTAATAATCCCCCTGGAATTAAAACAAACATAAATCCCTAAGTACATTCAGCGTTTGCCCAGGAAGCATTTACAACTAAAATCTACCCCTCAACTTTCGAACCACAAACATATCAGTGGACGATTTGTCCCAAATTCACATAAATTCCCTAACTCCAACAATCTTAGCAGCGTAACCAATCAAAAGAGATCCATTCTTGAATCATTCTTTCTTTTCATTTCAGACCAAAGAGGCCATTAAATAATCCCTATCAAGCTCGACAACAGAAAGCACCAATCTCGCACTATAAGTTCAGTAGACCAGATGGAGTAGTAGGATTTTAAACTACCTTTAAACGAACCAAGGAGTTTTTGGTGTACCCCTTCAACTCTGGTTCTGCATCAACCAGAAATTGTTCGTTCTGACGCATCCTCGACTATCCTTCTTCAACGCGTAGAACGTGGATAACCTTCCCGTACACGTGATATGCTAGTATCAACGACAAGTGTCCCCTCCTTCTAACTAATAACCCACATCCATATACCAGTCTAATCTCCCTGATCATCCTAGAGATCCAACATCCACATCTCTCAAACTCCTAGTTTAAGTTCGTGCTTCTTGTGTTGTCTCACCTATAGACTTGGGGCTGAACTTTCTAATGTCGAACCAATAGTCATTAGCAAGGACAGGTTCTGACAGCCCAATCTCGCATGGATGCTTGGATTTGATTGTATGTGGTTGGTTCTTTTAGTCAGCTGGCTGGGGTGATTTGTAGGTGAATGAAGTTTTTGAGGAGGTAACTCTATCCAAGCTGGTTTAGTGGTTTGTGCGAGTCGAGTAGGGTTGAGAGACAGCAGTGTTTCTTATAGATTCGAGGGAACTCACTTGCACTTTGTACCCTTTCCCTACCTGTCAGCTAACACTAGACCAAAAGTAGTGTTTTTCGACACTTACAGTGTCGGGAAAATTTCATGTGCCGACACTTTACAAAAAAGATCGAAAATTCCATGAGGTGAGAAATTTATTTGAACTACAATGTGCCGACGATTACCAGACATTAGAATGTGCACATTATCGACACTTAAATTTGTGATAACATTAATATCTTGACAATTTAAGTGTTCAGAAGGAGATTACATCTTTTAATTGTCACTGTATCGCACTTATAGCTGTCGAAATCACAATGTAAATTAACTTGGACTATAAATCAATAGGTTATGATCCAATTGAGAAGAACCCTTAGAATGAGAAGTGTGAGAAGAATCTTGAATCGTTGATTTTGGTGCGTATGAAACGTCAAGAATGTGCATCAATTTTAATAGCAAATGTGCAAAAATTTCTTGTACATAATTGCCTATTTTGTCTTTTTGCAACATTCACAGACAATGTGCACATTTATGACAAAAATTGGCAACATTTACTTTTCTATCATTGAAATATCTTGTACCCTCAATTCAAAATCACAAGGGCGATTGGTGCGTGTTCTCGAGGCTTCTCATAGGGGATGCTTTCATTTGACCCATCTATATATATAATATATATTATATATATAAATTATTATATATATAATATATACTTCATCTCCCTCCAGTTTTTTTTCGAGTTTTCCAGTTTCCTTTTGAGATGTTTTTAATAGTTGTTCCAAAAGCAATCTAAAAATAACTTTCAATCTACCTACTTTATTATCTTAACATGATGACCTTACCCTTTCTTAAAGTCAACTTTCATTACTTGTACTCAATCTTTCACCCAAATACTATTTCCATAAAATTTCAATTACACATATTACTCTAGTTACCTATTATTCAACTTTTTACCCAACTTACTCAACCATTTTTTCAACTCATCACTCTTAAATCGTTCCTAATGGTATGACATCTAAAGAAAACGGCGGTAATATAAATAATATAACTTACCCACCAAAGTAAAAATGAATATCGAATAGTTACTATTACTCATATATTATTACTTCAACTAAGATGGTAGAATAAATTTATAGCTTATAGATGGAATTACACTACAAGCCATGCTCCTTATACTCAACTAACTTTACCAACTAAAGTCGGCTCTGCCAAGTGAAACGCGGCTAGAAAAGCATGAACCTTAAAAGGTGTATCGAATTGCATCATCCACTCGCATTCACTGGTGCTATACCAGCAGCCAATGTTCTCTAAGTATCGCTCAGAAGCGAGCACAAAAAGACATCCAGGCGCCGGCTGTGGCACCAGATGAGTCCACTGTCAGCGGAGGTCTGTTGGATGCTCAATCGTATTCGCTGTTGTGGATCGTAAGTGTGGATCCCGATCATCGACGAACAGCGAACTGTTTCGAGCCGAGTCCATCGCTGCATTGCACACGCATCATCTGCACAGTCTCAGGCTAGCCTATACGCATCATCTATTGTTGAACTAGAGACGTTTTGAATCGACAAAATACATTACTTGATGATCTCGTGTAGCTTCACACCGGCCATGTCTTCCAAGTCCTTCGATATTAGTGCTTTAGCCAAGTCAGCGGTTGCATCGGCTTCCGTGTAGACGCAATGAGACCCACAACGTGCAGGCCAGGCTTTGCGTTTCTTGGCCCCAAAAGCCTAAGCAACAGGGGAAAACACAATCCTCTCTGCCCAAAAGCAGCTGAGCTTCAAAGCAGAACTATCAAACTCACCAAGGTGGTTGAAATCAACGCTATGTACATTTCTGTTCACTTCAGCGCATGCATGCAGCGTTGCAATCTCTTCTCCACTCATATAGATATACTGCTCAGATATATGCAAATCATGATCTGTACTGTGTTGCGATTGCATACCAAAGAATGGATAGACAATCAGATTGTTACTCACGTAAGATAATCAGCTAATCTAAGATATTATGCCATTCAATCATTCGTTTTGCCAATACTTCAGAATTGCATACAGTCAATGCAAATACAACTGCTACATAAATACTATAACAGCAATATAAGACCATCCAAGGCTGACCACCGATGCTTCCTTAATTTCTTATCTTGGGCGAGGGTTCTACATGCATCCACGGGCCGCTCATTCCAATAATCAAGCTATAGTACAGAAACGTCTGTGTTGATCGACACAACCGACCAAGCCCAGAGCACACAAACATTGGCATCAACAGCCAATAAGGAATAAAGATCGAGCAAATAACAGCGCCCACGCACAACTACGTCTCAGCAATGTTTACCTAGGTACTCTTGCATCAATATAGGTATACTGCTAAGATGAAAATAACAGTGCCCAAGCAGTTCACAAAGCCCGACTAAGCTAGCCAATGCCAGAAGGTCATTTCCCACCCAAGCCTATGCTGGTGGAACTACCAGTCTTCTCCCGGTTGATAGCTGTTATGGTGTCGTAGTTGTCATCCAAAGTGACAATCTAGATTATCATTTGTTGCATGAGTCTGCTCTTTATTCTCCATCACATGTTCCCTTAACATAGGCCCGGGCTCAAGAGCTAAGGCGCACTGTCCCATTACATATGAATCCTCGGTCCTATGTCACGCCTGTAGGCGCCTATTGTCTTGTGCCACAATTCCAATGATGATTCCTCGTTTATTCATACGCTCGCACGATAATCATCGCACTGTTCCTTTCCCACTATTGGTTTTCGCTTGGTCATCGGCATAAACTGCACCCTGCCTTTGTCTATGCGCATACGTCACCTATTTCTCATCGCACCCCCCTCATCAGAATTCCTCCCCCGTGACTGCTC
Source organism: Bassia scoparia (assembly GCA_008642245.1). NCBI lineage: Eukaryota > Viridiplantae > Streptophyta > Magnoliopsida > Caryophyllales > Amaranthaceae > Bassia > Bassia scoparia. The sequence goes on from SNQN01001336.1 coordinate 66,444, forward strand.
TACAATAACAAGGATTATACCCCTACACCCGACGTCGGCATTACAGTACTGCGAATAGTAATTCTAGTTATCTGTAAATGATAAGAGTGCAAACTCAATGCCTTGCAGGCCGAGTCGCGATATTCCAGCGCCCTAACATATTCCATTGCTGAAGACTATGCGCCGCTACCGACCGCGCGTCTGTCGCGACCTCACGTTTACCTAATCCATATCGAACAACGCTAGTAGCGATTTCTCCGCAGTCGCATCACTCAGATTTACCCCATGAACCTTGATTCCAATAGCAGCATTAAAACACGTAGATTGCAAACACACTACTTATTATTAAAAAGAAAAATTATGTAGAAATCAAAAAGTTCTTAATACATTTAAGGCCTTGGTACAAAGGGATCAAGTCACAAAAAACATATATAACTGGGTTCACACAAAAACGTGTGCACGCACAACGCACACACACCCCACCGACCTCAACCCACATCGTGATACTGCCATCTCTTTATTATCATCTTACGCAGACTTCACCTCGGCAAGGAGTATTTAGGAATAGTTGCTTCCCGCCCCCCAAGGACTGCCCAGCACAACAACTTTAACGATATCTGTAACCTGAGGTTGGAACGTTGATCTCCACATATTTCCACGCTCTCCCCCCACACTCTCATCTCCCCTTCCTCCCCAACCATACCAGCCCTACCTCAAACTCTCCCCCCTTCCCTTGCCTTTTGTGTTACCCACTCTCTACCCACGCACCGATGAATGTAAACCCCCACAAATAGCTCATACATTATAAGCTAGTTGTTAACAATGATAACACCCCCCCTCCCAGCTGGTCATTGATTCATTTCAACCTGGGGCACCGCCAACTAAGGCCTCCACTCCCCCCCTCCCCGCAACGTATGCCTGCACTGGAGAGTCTCTTCCAACATTGTGATTCTCCTATCCTTTCAACCGAACGGCCCCCGCCCTTTTGATTGATGTAGGATTTGGGTTTACTTACAGAAAAAAACCCACTCACATAGGTATGAACCCAAGCTCCACGCCTACCTGACACAACGGTACAATCGGCTTTCCATTCTGTTGTATTATCAGCTACTCAGCTTAACTCGACCAATTCTCACTGCCTACGGAACGCCCCCCTACCCACCTGCTTCCCGCCTCCACTTCTCGACTTTTGCACAACTAACCTGATACCTGAGACACAATTGTCAAATGCCGATTCTTAACCTAATTCTATCTCTTCTCCCACACTCGCTTAACTTCCTACCAGATGACCCATCTACAAATTAGTCAAGGTAGATAATAGCATAGAAAAAGTTAATAGTTCATACAAGGCAACAAATTTCAAATAAAAAACCCATATCCACATAGAAAGAATGTTCGTGGATAGGGTTAGAATTATACAGACCAACAGAATCAGTTATTATAGAATAAAATTAAAAAGGGGAGGGGAAACAGAAGCAGAAAACATCATCACTCCTCTCCATCATACTCTTCCTCCTCCTCTTCATCTGCATCATCATCTTCTGGTTCATCATCATCATTATCATCAYGTTCCTCTTAAACCCCTTCTTCTTCCTCAGCACTTCATCATTAGGTTCTCCTTRATTCTACCGCTGGTTCTCCTTAGTTTGCACTAGTTCCTCAAGTTCTGGAACTTCCAATGTAGTTGCACCAGCAAGGGCAGACACCTGAGCATGTAGGGGAACAGAACCAAGAACRGGAGCCATCTGAGCCTTAATGTCCGAAACCGTAAGAAGTAGCAATTGAGTTTCAGCTAACTCCTTTTCCATTTGCTCCACCTTCTTACTGAATGATGTTGACAAACCTTGAACCAAATTCATTATCTTCTCATGTGTACCCTCCTGGTTCTCTAACCTCTTCAGAATCACATCCTGGACTACTAGTTCCTCAACCTTCTTCTTCTTCTTTGGGGGCTCCTTTACCACCTCCGCTGGTTTCTCCATCCGAAATCTTAACACATTAGAGCCAATGTCAAGACCCTTTTGCTTAAGGGTGTCTTTAGTGAAAACTGTGATAGGCACAATGTTTCCACTTAAAGGAACCTTACTATCTTTTAGCAACTATGTGATCACAGAGCCATAAGGCAGAGAGTGGTGTGATGAATGGTAGCAGTTCATCATATGATCCAGCATCAGGGCAGGAAGAATAATTTTTATCTTCTTCATCATGAGATATATGAGAACCATTTCCATGATGCGCATTGTTTCGCTACCCTGAGCCCTTGGAATCAGGACTTTGTTGCACAAAGAATGCAGAACCAGCATGACTGGTTCCTTGAGATTTGKATACTTAAATACAACAGACTTTTTGGGCAATTTGCCCCTAAAGAGAAAATCATGAATTTCATCAAGTGTAACTCTAACTAACACAGGCTAATAATCCCCTGAATACTTATCAAACCCAATCCCTAAGTACATTCAACAGTTTGGCTAGAGAATCAATTGACAAACTAACATCTACCCCTCTAACTTTCGAAACAACAAACATATCAGACGATTGTCCCAAATTCACATAAAATTCCCTGACTCCAACAATATTAGCAGCATAACAATCAAACAGAGGCATCCATTCTTCACAAACAATCATTTTTTTAATTTCGGACAAAGTAGGCACATCTAAATATCCCTACTCAACTCGACAACAAGAAAGCACCAATCTAGCACTTAAGTCAGTAGAACCAGTAGTAGGGGATTCTACAGACTTACCTTTAACAACATAAGGGGTTTTTYGTGTTACCCCCTTCCTCTTGGTTCCCTGCACAGAACCAGCAGATTCTTCCTCCTGAGCTTCCTCGACTTCCTTCTTCAATGAAGAATGAGTAACCCTTCCTTGTACAGTGATATCAACGACAGGTGTCCCCTCTTTCTGACCAATAACCTCCACGTCATCATCTCTAACCTCCTGATCTCCTAGATCCAAAATCCACATTCTCTAACTCCTAGTTTAAAGCTATGCATGATTAACCTTTATCACAGGCATCAGACAGAGAGGGTGTGGATGTATGGTAAGCAGTTTTCATCAATATGAATCAGCATCAGGGCAGGAAGATTTAATCTTTTTCTTCTTATCAAGTGATATATGGAACATCTCATGAGCACATTGTTCTATAATACTACCTGAGCCCTTGGAATCAGGACTTTGTTGGCACAAAAACATGCAGAACCAGAATCATGTTCCTTGAAGATTTGCATACTTTAAATACAATAGAACTTTTTGGGCCATTTACCCCTAAAAGAGAAATCAATGAATTTCATCAGGTGTAAAATCTAAAATTACACAGGCCAATAATCCCCCTGAATACCTTATCAACCCAATCCCTAAGTACATTCAGTAGTTTTGGCCAGAGAAGCAATTGACAAAACTACATTACACCTCTAACTTTCGAACCAACAAACATATCCAGACGATTTTCGCAAATTCACATAAAATTCCCCCAACTCCAACAATATTTGCAGCATAACATAAAACAGAGGCATCATTCTTGACAATCTATCATTTTCTTAAATTTCAGACAAAGCAGGCAAACATCTAAATATCCTACTACAGCTCGACAACCTAGAAGCACCAATCTAGCACTTAAGTCAGTAGAACAGTAGTAGGGGAGTCCATAGACTTACTTTAACAAACACAAGGGGTTTTTTGGTGTTAACCCCCTTCCTCTTGGTTCCCTGCACAAACAACAGTATTGTTTCTCATGAGCTTCCTCACTTCCTTCTTCAATGAAGACGGTAACCCTTCTTCGTACAGTGATTTATCAACTGATAGGCTGTCCCTCTTTCTAACCAATAACCTGCCACGTCATCATCTCTAACCTCCTGAACTCCTAGATCCAAAATCCACATTCTACACGACTCTAGTTTAAAGCTCTGCGTGATTAAACTTTATCACAGGGCCATAAGGAGAGAGTCATGTGATGAATGGTAGCAGTTCATCATTTTGCATCCAGCATCAACGGCAGGAAGATTAATCTTTATGTTCTTCATCATGAGATATATGAGAACCATCTCCATGATGCGCACGTGTTCCGCTACCCTGAGCCTTGGAATCAGCGGCTTTTTTTGCACAAAGAATGCAGAACCAGATCACTGGTTCGCTTGAGTTTGCTACTTAAATACAAACTTTTTGGGTAATTTGCCTCAAAGAGAAATGCATGAATTTCAATCAAGGTAATTAATAACACAGGCCAATAATCCCTGATACCTTAACAAACCTAATCCCTAAGTACTTCACAGCAGTTTGGCCAGAGAAGCAATTGACAAACTAATCTACCCTCTAACTTTCGAACAACAACATATCAGACGATTGTGCCCAAATTACATAAATTCCTAACTCCAACAATATTAGCAGCCGTAACAATAAATAGAGGCATCCATTCTTCAATCAATCATTTTCTTCATTTCCAGAGCAAGCAGGCCATCTAAATATCCATACTCACTCGACAACGCAGAAAGCACCAATCTAGCACTTAAGTCAGTAGAAAGTAGTAGGTGGATTCTCAGACTTACTTTAACAACAAAAAGGGGTTTTTTGGTGTTACCCCTTCCTCTTTGGTTCCTGCATAGAACTCAGCAAATTGTTTCGTCTTGAGCTTCCTCGACTTCCTTCTTCAACCGAAGAACGAGTAACCTTTCCTCGTACAGTGGATATGCTGATTATCAACGGACAAGTGTCCATCTTCTAACTAAATACTCCACGTCATCATTTCTCTATCTCTCTGATCTCCTGATCAAAATTCCACATTCTACAACTCCTAGTTTAAGCTTGCGTGCTTTGGTGTTGTTCCCCTTAAGACTGTGGCTTGGTTGCTTAATGGTCGAACCAAAGTCTTAGAAGGACCAGTGTTGGACGGCAACAATATCTTTCGATGGATTGTTTGGGTTGATTTTGTGGTGGTTTCTTTTTGTGGTGGTGGTGTGGTTTTGTAAGGTGATGAAGTTTTTGGAAGTAACTATTCAAGCTGGTTTAGTTGGTTTTTGTGGGCGGTCGAGTAGGGGTTTGGAGGCACAATCAGTGTTTCTTTGAGATTGCGAGAATCACTTGCATGTCCTTTTTGGGTAATGTTTGCCTCAAAAATGAGAAATCATGAATTTCATCAGTGAACTCTAACTAACCAGGCCAATAATCCCCTGAATACTTAACAACCTAAATCCTAAGTACTTCGCAGTTTTGGCCAAAGAAGCAATTGACAAACTAAATCTACCCCCTAACTTTCCGAACCAACAACAATATCGGACGATTGTCCCAATTACATAAAAATTCCCTAACTCCAACAATTAACAACAAATAGAGGCATCCATTCTTGAACAATCAATCATTTTCTTCATTTCAGCAAAGCAGGCACATCTAAATATCCTACTCAACTCGGACAAACCAGAAGCACAATCTAGACTTAAGTCAGTAGAACAGTAGTAGGGGATTCTACAGAATTACCTTTAACACACAAGGGGTTGTTGGGTACCTCCATTCTCTTGGTTCCCTGATAGAACCAAAATTGTTCCTCTTGAGCTTCTCGACTTCTTCTTCTCAAAGAAGAACGAGTAACCTTTCCTCGTACAATGATATGCTGATATCACGACAAGTGTCCCCTCCTTATAATAATTACCTCCACGTCATCACTTCTCTAATCCCTGATCTCCTAGATCCAAAATCACCATTCTACAACTCCTAGTTTAAAGCTCTGGCGTGCTTCTTGGTGTTGTTCCACCTTAGACTTGTGCTGGTTGCTTAAATGGTCGAACCAATAGTCTTAGAAGGACGCAGTGTGAGGCACAATATCTTCGATGGTATTGTTGGGTTGACTTTTTGTGGTGGTTTCCTTTGTGGTGTGTGGTGATTTTTGTAGGTGATGAAAGTTTTGGAAGTTAACTATTCAAGTGGTTTTAAGTTGGTTTTTTTGTGCGAGATCGAGTAGGGTTTGGAGGCACATCAGTGTTTCTTGAGATTGCGAGGAATCACTTGCATGTCCTTTCCCTACCCTCGTCGAGCTATCACTACAACAAAAGGAATGTTTTTTCGACACTTAAAGTGTCCGGAATTTCATTGCCGTACACTTTTCAAAAGTAATCGAAAATTCATTGGGTCGAGATTTATTTGACACTTAAATGTGTCGACATTACCAAACTTAATGTGTCCGACATCATCGACACTTAAATTTGTCATAACATTAATATCTTGACAATTTAAAAGTGTCCAGAAGGAGATTACAATCTTTTAATGTGTCGACATTATCGTCGACACTTAATAAGTGTTCGAAAATACAATTAAATAAGTTAATTTGGAATATATAAATATATGTATATATTATATAATATATATAGGTTTAGGATGCAATCGAGAAGACCCTTATAATGAGAAAGTGTGAGAAGCAATCTTGATCGTTGAATTTTTGAGATGACACGGTCAAGAAGTGCATATTTTAATAGAATGTGCAAATTTTTGTACATGAATGTGCATATTTTTGTGATTTTTCACATTACAAGAAATTTGGTGCACATTTTATGTACAAATTTGCACATTTACTTTTTTCATGAATAAATATTGACCTCAATTCAAAATCCAACGATCATGACTGGCTATCTCACGCTACTCTCATTTTAAGGATGCTTCTCATTTGATCCCAAATATATATATATATATATAAAGTTATATTATAGTAAGCTATATTATTAACTATTATATATATATATATATTATATATATATATATATATAACTGTCCCCTCCGTTTTTTTTAGTTGTTGTTCCAGTTTCTATTTGAGATGTTTTTTAAATAGTTGTTTCGCAGCAAGCAATCTAAAAATACTTTTTCACATTTTATACCTACTTTATTTTACTCTAATTAATGATGACTTACCCCTTTTCTAAAGTCAACTTTCATTATGTTACTCAATCTTTTCACCCAAAATTTACAATTTCCAATAAAATTTCATTCCACTATTTACTGCTTTTACCTAAGTTATTCAACTTTTTACCCAACTTACTCAACTATTTTTATTCAACTCAATAACTCTTAAACATCGTTCCATAATGGTATGGAACATCTAAAAAAAACGAGGGAGTATATAATAATTAACTTACAAAGTAAAAATGAAATATCAATCGTACTATAGTATTATTATTATTTATATGCAAACTAAAATGTAGTTATTTTATAAGCTTAGAATGGAGAATATTACAACTACAAGCAGCATATATCAACTACACACTATCAATAACTAATTGCACAAGGAAACCGGCTAGAAAAGTTAAAGTTGTCGCGAATACTGCTTTAACTGTCTTACAGCCAAAAGAGCACAAAAAAAGGGGGAAGAAATGAGTGAGGGGTTGTGGAAGTCGTGGCCTGATGCTTGACATGAAAGCCTGTAGGAGGTCCAGATAGCAGCAACAACAGGTGAGCATTAAACAGATGTCTCGTGATTTGTGCAGAGGCAGCAGGGTGTCGGCTTCGGTGTAGACGCAGCAGACACAGTAGCAGGCCCACAGGCTTGGGTTCTTGGCAAAGCACTAGCAACAGGGAAAACAAAATCCTCTGGCAAAGCAGCTCTTGCAGTTCAAGGCAAATAAAATCCAGGATGGTTGAAATCAAGCTTTGTAACTATTCTGTTTCCAACTTCAGCGTGCTGCAGCAGTTGCAATCCTCTTCTCGCATCTCCTATAGTCATACCTGCCTCAGATAAATGCAATCATGAAATCTGTACTGTTGTTTGCAGGAATCAGCATACCAAAGAATGAATAACCAAATCAGATTGCTTACTCAAGTAATAATCAGCTATCTAAGACATATATGTCCTTTCATTCATTTGTTGCAATATTACCAAGAATGCATAGGCCATGCAAAATAAATCATACTGATATTAGATAAATAGATGTAGTGCTATTTATTTGGAATACAAGTATACAGACGTTGTGTTATGACACAACCGAGAACCCCAAGAGATCACGAATGGCAATCAAGGCAATGTGAACAAAATGAGCAATTAAGGAATATCAGAAATTTTACTCTAGGTTTTTACTAGGTATATGATAGTGAATAAATGGCAAAAGAAGCACAAGCCACCGACCGTAGATAGCCATGCAGAAAGTCATTTCTTCCACAAGCCAGCTAGTGGTGGACACTACCAAGCATCTTCTCCCGTTGAAAGCTGTATGTGTCGTAGTTGTTCATACAAAGTGACATTTATGATATATTGGTTGCAGATCCCTGCTCTTTTCCATACAGTTTTCCTAAAAGTAGCGAGAAGCCTACAGGCCGATCCATACTATGAGATCCTCTTGCTCGTAGTGTTGCAATCAAACTAGGAAACACTACTATTTCTTGAGAAAACTGAAAATAGTAACTGAAAGCATCAACATGATAAGTTGCAATAACATGATCTAAAGAGAATGGAAATCAACAATTCCATGAGACAACACATTGATTCAGCAGCAATAAACACTAAGTAGAAAACACACGTACTGTTAATATTTAAAAAAAACAATTATATAGAAATCAAAAAGTTTCTAATGACATTTAAAAAGGCGCTTGGAGGCATCAAGTCACAAAACAAATAATACTTAACTGGTTTCCTAGCCACAAAAAACGTGTGCACTGCACGCACACACCACACATGTCTCACACACACATCGTATACTGCCTTCTTTTTTCTATTTCCAGAAGAGGATATGGTAGGGTATTTGAAATAAGTTGCTTATGGACTAAGGATGCAATAAATTTAATCTCTCTAAACCCTGACAGTGGAGTGTTCAATATTTAGGTTCAATTTTAAATCTCTCTAAAACCCATACAATAGCTACTCCAATTTTTTGCACGTTATGCTAGTTACATTAGCACATGAATGTAAACCAAAATAGCTCATAATTTAAAGCATAGATGTAAAGATCAACTTACTGGGATATAGATTCATTCAGATGGGCACGCAATAGCTCCACTCTGAAGTTACTGGGAAGACATTCTTCCAATTTGTGATCTCTATCACTCTTCCAAGAAATGGCCCTTCTTTTGATCTGTCAGGTTTTGTTACTTACAGAAAAACTATAGTATATTGAACAAGCTCAAGCTATTAAGACCACAAGGTACAATCGGTTTCCCATTTGCTGTATCGTTCAGGTCCCCTACAATGCTAACCTGCAGCCAATACTGTAGGGATGCTCAACTGTTGCGTCTTCACTTTTCACTACCCTACGTGTATCGAGACAAAAATTGTCCAAATGCTGATTAACCCGATAATTATTTTTTAACAATGTACCTACAGACCTGACCATAAAATATTTGGTAAGGGATAGCCTCAAAAATTTATAATGGCACATCACAATAATTTGGTCTGCAACAATATAATTTAGTTACACTTGTGCACAAACTCTATCAAGGTAACAATTTTTGCCGCGCTAATTTTTAACTAGCATTCATATTTGATTATTTGACCACCTTTTATGAATAAACTACAGCAATAAGAAGAAATGTAGCTCCAGGCTCTTATCTTGATTTAATTTTTATTTACTATTTTTAACAAAAAAGAAAGGAAAGAAACAGGCATGTACCTGCGATGGTTCTGATAAAAGTTATCAAGTTGATAATAGATATAAATAGGTGCTTTCATATGTTTTGTCACCTACAGATAATACAAGCAGCACAAGTTAGAAAGTGGTAATACTTTAGTAGATGCTAACGGGCAATAGGATTTCTGGTTCCAGTTTGCTGATAACGCATATGAAGTTTAGCAACACTAACATTTAATCTCCTAATGCAGGTTTTATCTTTTGGTCCTTGAATGAATCTGATCTTCTCACTTTTAGACCCTGATGGTGCACAATCATCATCATAGCAATCAACCATTTCAACGACCTTGTATCCAAAAGAAAATTCATGAGAAACTAAAAAAAAATTACAGCAAAAGCACATTAACATTTACATACAAAAACATATATGTAAATGACCTATATACTTACACATACAATAATCAGAATCAAAGTAAATGTGAAATAACATTTTGTTTAGCCTCATCAACTAAAGTCAACACCTGATCSCTATAGTCATTACCCTCTCAACAATCAATGACAAATTGGTTTTTCTACGAACATTCAAATCAATTTACATCTTTTTGAATAATAGATATTTTGAATTTTAGAATTAGAAATTTAAAACGAACAGAACATTGAATCACCAAGAAATGAGAAAAAGTCGACGGTGAATCCTTGTTATGCATGTGTGATGTGCACCTATTTGGAAAAGTATGAGCATGAAAGTGTATTGAGATGTGCAGTTATTTACAAGTGCATATTGAAAGAAAATGCGTAGAGTTCAAGTTGATACATACATCACGTGCATAATTTAAAAGAAATATAAACAAACCTCCTACTTACAACAAGGTTAGGAGGTTCAAATTTACAATTTTACAGTTGGACCGACCTTTCCTTCAAATTTTAAAATAAAARATAAGCAATAACTAGCTCTTTTACAGGGTCACAAGTTTAAGGACAATTCTAAATACTAACATTTTTAACCAACATGAGTGTTATATGACTTTCAGCTCACAAGGCATTCTACAGAAAATTTTATAAAATTTGAGCATAAATTCCATACAATGTAGCTTACAAAGAGTCTTCTATAACCAAGCAGTTACTGGGATCCACTGAAAGTCTCTTTGCAGCCTCCAGGAATCTGGCATCATGGAAAATTTCAGAACAAAAGAAAACAAAGGTGACAAACGACAGAGAAGGATGGGTTGACATAAGATTTCATAAAACTATAAGAACCAAGCATTGAAGATATGTGATCACTCGACAAGATGTAATATTTTGTATACAACTCGAGACTGCAGATAGCCACTGGCAATTTGTACAAATAAAATCTAATCTTGCAATTTGGAATTCTTTTACGTGGTGACTTTTTTTCTCTAGACTTCTCATTCTATAAAATTGTAGCTTCTAACCTTAATTTGGATCTAATTAATTAATCGTATTCTTCATCGTAATTTCGATAAATGACATTGCCTGAAAGAGATTGACCTTTCTTCGATAGACATCCTATCTAACATAAGTTCTTTGCTCCTCCATTTACATCCCAAAAATAAGACAAACTCAAAAATTCATAACAGCCGTGAAAGTGTCAAACCCTTCCCCCCCCTCCCCCATTTGTGTAAGTTCCTTATTTGACACTATTCATGAACAAGTGACCATATTATATCTTTATCTAATTATCTCCTCATTGGTGTCCTACCTTAATCCTGTAGTATAGCCGAAGAAAACTAGGTGCATGAGAGATATAAGACGCAATAGTCGCATACATATCAAAGAGAATGAATAGAATGAACAGAGCTTCCCCGAGAAGTGTAATAAATATAGAGCCGACTCAATATGAACAAGACACAAAATCAAAGTTCCTACTAATTCCCAAAGGATCATCTACTATAGATAATTTCAATGTATCCAAAAGTCCAATTCCAAGTTCAAATAGTACACCTCTAGTCATTCAACCAAAAAGCAAAAGTTCACACCTCAGGAGAAAGCAACACTGCAACTAAACAGTACGCTTGAGTCACTTCTTATGAATATCATCAAGTCCTTTTTCAACTCGTTCATAACCACCTTGACTCTTCAAGAATAACAAACCACAAAAGCCACGTCATCTCACGCCAGCATGTGTCTCAAATAATTCTATCAATCGTACGTTTCACTACCACCAACATACACACGGTCTATAATTCCTGTTTAAGAATATCTCGTACTGAAGCCTACTCTTTCTTTCTGAAGAAGATCGACCTCGTACCCTAAATATCTCTATTTTCTGTATAAATTGACAACATATGGTATTGGTTTGATTCTCTCTATATAAGGAGCACAATTCACTAGGTGTAGAACCTGGAAACATAGTGCTCGAGCTTTTTAACTGCAATCATTCTATCCAAACCAGCTTAATCCCCCTTACTTAACCCTTAGTCACATAATTTTAGTCCTTGTATTTTCTTGAACTTTAAGCCTATTCTTTCATACCACCTTAAGGGGCTCTCCTCAACTTACTTTATTCAGACTACACATCTGCTAGTCTATTTATATCAGCCATTCGCATTCCAAGCATCGCATTGCGCATATCTCCTCATTCCTTCTGCCCGTATTTTTTGCAGATCTTTCAGCTTCCCAAGTATTAATTATTGATTCTGGGCAAATCAAAATAAAATCCCCTCATTCTCTTTCTCATTTTAGTGCAGCATTTCAGCTCAAGTTACTGATTTGGGCAAATCAAACACATTGTGCCCTAATCTTTGCGCCATATTAATATAGACCCGACCACATCAGAGCTATGCTCTCACCGTACCTGATCAATTATTAGCCTCTATCGACCACTCAAGATTGTCACTGTCACTTTTACAAATGCCTCAACCATTTGCCTCTACCTCGAAAGCTCATCAAGCGGCATGGGGTATCCGACTTTTAAATATTTACCGAGTAAACACTTATCGTAAACAAAACCTTTTCTTATAGCGTATCCAAACTATCTAACTAAAAAACCCACCGAAGTTAATTGGATGGAGGTATTCTCACTGCAACCACCAGCATCACAACTATTCTCAACTGGGCTTGAGACGGCTCTCCATCCCTCATCAAAAGCATTTCTATTATCATATTTTAAATGATCACATTTTGTCATTTCAGCATTATTATCCAAGAATTAAGCTTGCATAATTATTATCTGCGAGAGCGCTCTAATATGCATCATCATGGCATGAGCATCATTACATCGTTCATGATACCAACACTTAATCCAAAAGCACCATCACCATCACAAAACACAACATCTGCTATAATTCGTGAGGTCACTACCCAATACTCGAATGGCTAGGGGATCCAATAACATTACATCATTACTGCATCAATTGCCCCTATACAGGCATAAAGTGCTATGCGGCTAATACGCGCATTGTGTTGACGAGCGACAGAAGTCTCTCTCCACTCGGAATAATACTATTATTTACCACATAGTTCTTGCCCAGGAGACCCGTAATAGAGGGATACAATGTCCAGACTGAAGCTGCTATGCAACGGCGAATACTCTGCAAATCTATCACTCGCCACATAATTCATTCCACAAAAATATAGAACATTGTCCGTAAGATACGTTCCATGTATTTCTCCCTCCAGCGCTAACAATAGTCCCAAAAGTTGTTCGGAGCATTCTTAGATACATATGCAAACTTCCTAATTGCATACATCTGCGGATATTTGGAATCTATTTCGTTCACCGCACCAAAATTCCATATATTCAGAACGTCCAATTCTACGTTATCTCTGCCTCTGCTTATACAGAATCATCCAACATCCCGCAGCCCCTTCGATGATTTCGTAACTCATACAATTCCCCCCTTTATCAAACTAACAGTAAATTCTCGGAAAGACCTAATGCTTCTTTGTGTTGTGGTACTTTACAAGAATGTCTTCCACGCTACATGGTAGATAAGTCCAGCACAAGTCTCTCGAATTCAGTTGGAGTGGTAATGCGATTTCTCCCGCTACTGAATCACAGCAACATGACTACGCTCTTTACTGTGCTTATTTGTTTTCTCTAATCCTTACAAAAATTTCTCGAAGCAAAATCAAGCAACTTCGGTTCTGGAATTCTTTCTCCGCTTACCAGACCGAAGTGCTTTTCTCGAGCACTTACCAAGCTCCGAATTAGTTGGATAAACCATCCCAAATTCAACTCATTGCATGCACACTTTTTATTGGTGAGTGAGTCTTTTAATATAAGAAATATGCATCGGGAAACTGAACTCAAGATCTATTATTAAGCAACATCAGTTCTTACCTTTACATTATTCGAGATAAGAGAGTTGGTCAATTGGTTCAGTCCTCGTTTCTGATTTTGAAAGTCTAGGATCAAATTATCCTCATTTTTGACTCTCTAAACAACACATGACATTTTAATAATCTAGTTGAATACAGCTATTGATCATTTGTTATTTGAAATACCCTCTGTTCCATCCCCAACGCCAAGAACAAAAAATCTTTTTTTCAACTAGGTTTTATTTATAAGAAACTTTCTTCATAATTCATAGGACATTTTAATTAAGTAACTTGTTTTAATTAGCCGTTCTCAAGAATACATAGCCTGCATTTTTTCGAGGTTAAGTAGATTATCTCTCCTTCGCACAAAATTTTTCCCATATTACACACCATGCACAATTATCGATACTGAGAAATCTCCAAAGAGTCTAGAACCAGTAGAGTAGATAATTAGCGCGAACGGCTATGTAGAGCGCCAGCGTCCCTATCTGTTAAACCTCCGGGTCCACAAGCTATTTCGTCATTTGGTGACCAAATTTCGGTTCCAATTGTCTAACAGGTTATAAATTATAATAGACATTTGTTTGCAGTACGACCTTTTACCTATACTAGTTATGCGATAAGTAACTCAGGAGCTCGTAAAATATTTCATTTATATGAGCGTCTCTGACTTCTCTCCGTCCCGAATCGAGTACTGACTTTCTCTTACGAGACTATCTCTCTTCAGACTCTAGTCAACTTTAGTTGAAGCACACACTTTTCTTTCAGTATCACTTGAAAACTGGTTACTCTCCAATGACTAACTCCTTGTTTACAAACCCATATCCGGTTCCTCGTTTCTCCGTGTATTTATCGATCAGAAAACACAGATTACTTCTTTAAACTCCCACGAAAAGTGAAATACGTGAGTTGTACTAACTTGAGCAAAGTCCACTACAAGGCAAACATATTTTCTTCGTTTTTCCGAAACAAAAGTTTTCAAAGTTTTCAACAAGTTAAGCTGCATTCTTCTGCTTTTTCCATTCATGTGCTTCACATTTTTTCTTGACATCCTCCTCTCTGCCTAATAATTTATAAAATTATTTTATTTATTCTCTGTTTTTTCTATGAACTGTTCTATGAATTTTGCAATGCTTAAATTACGCAGAATACGTAAAATACATATAGTAATAATTAAAGAAAATACGCGGAATGTTGCTTAGTAGAAAAAATTCGTAACATTTCGCGAAAGGAAGATAGCAGTCAAACATTAATTCTCACAAATGCTGAACTCTCGAAAAATATCGAACGTATAGCTATAACATAAGAACATAAAGTAATAAAGTCTATGATGTGCAGATTTAATAATATAATCATTCTTCTAGTTTTGTTAAGTTGCTCATACATTTTTTCTACAACAATTTTATAACTGCAAAAAATTTATCACGAAACTATTGATTATATTATCATAAGATATAATAGTATAAAATAAAAATTGGGGATATAAATGAGACAGAGAAGTAAATAAGGGAAGGGTTAAGGTATGTGATTCAAAGGAGACGGTATAGAGCGAGCACTTATTTTATGTATATGACAAACTAGATCTCAAACGCTTGTATTCAGTTCTTATAAGACGCCATCCCCACCGCCACGCCCAATTTAGACAAGCACCATCTTCAGCGTTTGATACATATAAGCAACTTCCATTACAACTTGATATAGATGTCTCTACCAGAGAGCAGAGAAGGATTTGTAGTCCTCCACCCGATCGTCCCTATTTAGTTTGTTATTTATTTTTTAGTTATTTATTATTTTTATTATTATTATTATTATTTTTTATTATTATATATATTATTTATGTTTGTAAATTGGCTTTATATA
This sequence comes from Bassia scoparia, assembly GCA_008642245.1. Taxonomy (NCBI): domain Eukaryota; kingdom Viridiplantae; phylum Streptophyta; class Magnoliopsida; order Caryophyllales; family Amaranthaceae; genus Bassia; species Bassia scoparia. The sequence goes on from SNQN01001336.1 coordinate 82,097, forward strand.
TTTTTTAATAACAAAGTAATAAAAAATTAACAAATTAAAGCATGAAGGGAAATCAGACCGAAAGAGAAAAAGATCTCTTATGCTTTTCTTTCTTTTCTGTTTTTGAGTTCTTCGTTAATTCTTTTTTATTTTGCATTTTGTAAGTTTGGAAAAAATATCACCTTGTGTTTCTTCTTTTTAAGTTTGGTGAAAACTATAATGACTTCAAGGTTGGGAGCCTTTCCTAATTAATTAAAGTTAGTTTGAGAATTGACTATAATAGTTTCTTTTTTTTGTATCTTATGTAAAAAGTATGACTTATTTCTTAAATTGGTAAGTTTATTTTAACGGGATGGTGGTGGGTTAAAATAGTCACTAATCAAGATGAATCTGCTCCCCCTTTACATACATGATATCTTAGAATTCACTTGAAAAACATGTCTTTTGTTCAAGATGTATTCAATGAAACCAAATCGAAGACTTCATTCAAACATCTTAGGCAATATTTTTATTTTCTTTTTAGAATTCTTTTTCAAGCGATATAGCGAAATTTATAAGTGAGAAGATAGAATTTTTATGAATGATGATTATGCATGAGTTTTTTCTTTGAACTCAAATATGAAAGCAGTTCACTCTTTCTAACAAGAAGAATGCGTTTATGTTGCATTAGTACATGTAAAACGACCTTAATTTAATTTGATCATTGGATAAGAAGAATATAGAAGTTTAGCACCTAATTAAATTGTCTTATGCATTATTGATTTTATTTATTTTATGCAATGCGAAAGAGTATGTACTAGGAGGATTACATTTTTTTAATATGGTAAGGAATGAACTATACCTTGATTATTAAAGAAGCTTATTCTTTTCATTAGTTCTCATCAATATATGTTAGGGCTAATAAGCTTATATAATGAGAACAATGTTTATTGTTAACATAAAACATGGCAAATTGGCGAAGATTGCTAAAACTTAACTTTATGAGGAACTTAGTCGCTAAGCAAGCATACTCTCTTTATTATATTAAAAAGCTGGATATTCAGTATATCTAACTAATTTATTCTTAATTTCAACTGTTCCAAACATAAATAATCTATAGAAGTTACTTTATATACTTAAATTTTGACCTAGGTTCGTTTTATTCACTTTTTGAGTTAATTTGTTTATTTAGTGCGATTTTGATATTTGTTTGTTATTATTCAGTCATTCATTTTGTGTCTTTGATTTATGTAACTGTCCTACCATTCAGTTTTGGGTACGGTTTTGGTATTTTCTTAATTGAACTACTTTATTCCTACCAAAAGCGCACAGGCCTCATGAAACAACTTTAGCTTGTTCGTCCATTGAATGTTTCTTATGTATCTGAACTTTATTTATTAATTTGATTTTATTTGATATTGACCGATTTGTCTAATCTGAATTCTGATGTGATTAAAATTTTTTTTTTATTATTTATTATTTTTATTTTATATTCCATTTATTATGATTATTCTTTTTTTTTTTATTATTATTAATTATATATTATTATTATTATTATATATTAACTAATGCAGTTGCATACTTATATATAAATATATATAAAATAATATATATATAATAGAATAATAATAATAAATAAATAATTGAAAGAAAAAAGCAGGAAGATGAATGTGATACGGAGTACGGAGTACATGAACTTTGTAAATCGTTCATTTACAAGTTGTACAAGTAGTAATAGCAAAGGACAATGTTTTACTGTACAGTATATGTTTGACTACATTACACATAATTGTCTACTACTTGTATGTTTCATTTAATTCTTTTGGATAATGTTATAAAATATTTAATATAATATGTATTTTAAAAAATTATTACTCCCTTCGTAACTAATTTCGAACCGTTGCTTTCACTTATTTTGAGCGAAGAGATTTAAACTAATTATTTTATTTATTTGCGTTACTAAGGTTACCCAGTCTGATATAATTGAATTCATAAAAGCGTATTTATACTCTCACTCAAAACTTTATACGACAGGGTTTTTGTTAATGCTTCCTCGTTCTTCGCCTATAAATACTCCCTTGCCTGTCAGTCCGATACGCCTCACACCCCGTCAACAATCTAAATCACTTTACTGATGATCCTGACCTCTACGGAATCTTTCTACTATTCTACATACGATTTTTACTCTTCTCTACCAATCTTCACGTATAAATGCTTAGAACCCACATTCACACATTTCACTTTAATAAGTCAAAAGCATCGATCTCTTCTGACTACGCAAATGCATTGCGACAGCGTTAGAATAAACGACAAGACAATGTAAAATAACATAAGAATATCAAAAGCCAAAAATAATCTCTCTCACTTTCTTAATTATATGGGGCTAACCGATGTTATAGTTTTTTAAAACCCAATAGAAACTCACTTTTAAATTTTCATTAAATATGTAGGTTTCACAAGTTGCAAGGTTTTCATTTGGTTTTTTCATTTCATATTATTATCCGAATTTCTTAAATTACTAACAATTTCTTTATTTTTGCTATATGCTTCTAGAGCTTATCAAACCGTGTGCTGAGTGAGTAGAATTTTATTAGTCGCAAATGAGCAATATGTCGTTTTTATCATGGTTCGTAATCTAAGGTTGAGACTTTCCTCTTTTTCATAATTTTGTATGAGCAATGTCGAATCAAGAGAAACGTCTCAATTGAGTATAGCGATAACCATAAATTTATGTTTTCGTACTTATTCAATATTTTATGTTTTTAAGACTGTAGTCTTTCTATAAATACTTTTATAAGTATTTAGCTCTCATTATTTCAAAGAATTATTGTTGCGAGTCAATATCAATTCTATTTTTGTAATAATTTTTTATGACTTTGAATTCTTAATTCTAAAACGGAATTAAGTATATTGTAGTCAATATATTAAAAATGTCAGAAATATAATATAACTAAGTAACAAAAGAACATTTTAGCAGCGTAACATTTTAATACAATATAATGATGTTGCAATAATCAACTAAAATTCCTAGTTAAATTCTACTTTTGTAATGAAATGATGAATAACACATTCTTCTCATTTAGTTTTACTATTGTAAGGACTTTCAGTACGTCTTCTTAACAGTTGCTTGAGAAACAATCTTATTGAATATGTAAACATTCGCAAATATGTCGTTTTTAAGTTGAATCAATGAGCCATTAGATATAGCTCCGCTTACAATTGGGTATTGTAGTGATGAATGGTTAATACACATTAAATATTTTAACACACTACTTGCATCGATAAACTCAACGAACTGTGTAGTGCTTACTATGAGAAGTGACTTAGAGATCCTAGCTCGTTGTTAGCAAACCAAGTTCTTTAATTAGAAATTTGATAGACACGTTGAGAAGTCGTGCAGTCCGAGACACTAATTAAACAACATTTTCTAGCACTCATTAGATTGAAGTTTTCGCCAAAATTAGTTTTACGGATTTGCGAGCAAGCTAAAGAAAACATTTCGTTGTTATTTGCCATGTAGATGAAGAGGGAAAGTACAATGATAGAAGATCAAATTGGGACAGAGACTTTGAGGTGAGCTGGACTCTCCGAGGTTACTTTCAAAAATGAACCTTTACAGACACAAACAGTACGTTCCAACGCGACTCAAACAGCAGTTTTCGGTGTGCCAAGCACCACGTCCATGTGAAAACCAATGCACACTCGTTGTGAGGAGTACACAAGGCTGCGATGCCGTCGTGCTATACGCTGAGGTCGCGGCTCCTAATGGTGGAAGAAAATATGCGTTAAAGTATTTATCCACTATCAGCTTAGAAGTTCATTTGACTTAACACGATTCAATCTTACACTCCTATTGCTCAATTAATTTTAGAAGAATATTAATGATCAACTACAAATTTACTCAAATATCTAAATAATTGTCCGAAAAATTAAAAAAATATACTCGCGATAACCAATCTGAAAATGAACCTCTCAAAAAACCAATTCGAAAAAAAGACGAATAACATATTAACTTATCTTGAATGAATCCTCAAGTAATAATCTTAATTCGACACAATACTAGGGCTGTTAGAATCAATGAGAGAAATAATTTATGAGTAGAAAAGTAAGCAATAGAGACATTAGTTTTATTCTGTCGAGTAACAAAAGCAATTATATCTCAATGAAGACAATGAAGAAAGGGGCTCGGTAAAGTTGTTTGTCAATCAAAGTTAAACAGCCCACACATAAAGCAAACATGGTATAGGCGTCGTCACTATACGACAATTCAAACATCCTTTTGTGCTTCGTTAAGCTGTCAGCATATATGCTTCCCCATTGCTATATGACGCCTTCACTCAACAACGGCTCCTCTAAACTAATAACAAAATACATAATATCTTGGAGATATACGCTCACTAATATACTAACCATCCCTATATACAATCTTCCCGTACTCGATTGGCACCCCTTTGTTCCAGCCCCATCACCCACGCCGTGGGGCCATTTCCAACATTTTCCGTGATTTAAAAGGAATGAGCTTGCTCGCCATCTATATTCAATCATCAACCGGCAAGTACGATGAAACTCCCCTGAGTATCGAGAGAGTATGAAAACTCATTCTACAAATAAGCCTAAATGACATTACAACATTGCCCCCCAAGCTGCAAAGAATTACCACGAGAAAAGACCCCCGTTGGAACAATTTGGAAGCATAAACTTCTAATAGTTGTTCCAACAAAACTATATCAATAAGTACATAACTAATTTTCAAATAAAAGGCAACCTCCTCAATGGTTGAGACACAATCTATATCGTGATTTTGGATTTTTTCTACCTCAGACAAAATTCTCACACATTTTAAATAGACATTCTGCTCGATGGGGTTTCGACCTCTCATCCTATGCAACCTCAGACCAATCCCATCAACACTTCTCTCGTTCCCTGTCTATATTCCTGTGCCCTGGCAAGCCACGCGACAGCAAGAATTCCCGCATACACACCATCTGCTTCTGGGTCTGGATAACTTCCTTCCGCTCGCCGCCCAACACCGGGTAAACTCCTCCTATCTGACCACAACTATTTTATCCACTGTTCTCTCGAGTATCTGGAATAATAAATTCTGCGCCGACACCAGAAATCCCAACACACATTCTTCGGTTTTGAATTTGCCCCGCACCAGAAAATTTCGCATACGCACATCTCTCGGGTTTTTGGAATTTTTACCCTAATCGCTACTGAAGTTACCCGCCGTTACGTCCACCACATATCTCTGGAGTTTATTTTTTCTCGATACATCCGACATCCATTTAGTAACAGTCGACATGCGAAGCAAATCATCCAATTATCACAATATAGCAAATCTCAAGGAAACAATACCCACGGAACAACTAAGGTAAAACACCGTTTTTCAGCTGTTGATTAATATACCGTGTCTAAAGTATAATGTGAAGAGTAAACTCAAATTAGTTTAGTCTCCCAGAAGCGTTCTGAGTTGCCTTCCGTTATGACTCAGATCGAATTATTTCTATACTTCTATCTGGAGCGATACCCTCTCTCTTCCAACTCAGCCAAAGTGCGCATAGTATGTCTAGTAGTTACACGCCTAAGGTCTACCCCTACAAATGAAGTAACACTAGATGAACACATCAGGCGCCTTTATGCCGCAATTATTTTTGTGTACATTTATAATTAGCCCGCATTGAACTTAGCTCAAGAGAAAGCTAAGCGACACAATTCTCCCATGTCAAGCTTCAAAATCATGGTTTGTCGTGTCATGCCATGCCCCTATATGTGATCTCGTTTAAGGTGGAGCTGTATTTCTATGCCGGATTGTACTGAATTCCCGAAGTCTCCAAAAGAGGCCAATAACTCAGTCTCCTCTTAGTTTTGAGTCCCTCTCATTTGCTGATTTTCTGTGTATAATTGTAATCATTGTTGTTACTATTGGATTTCAAAATATTCAGTTTTTATATTGGGATTTCTTATGATTTTCACTTTCATGCTACTTAATTTCATATCTCACTTTTCCTGACCTGATATCTTCACCTAGTAGTTTAGATTATTTTCCGATTTTCATTAAATAATGCTATGAATTTTACACCTTATTTTAACTGATATACATTCCTAATCCATTAGCTCTTGGAATAGGAGGATGCGAATCCGTATAGACATCAGAAAAATCCAAATGGAAACATATACTGTGTTACAAAACCCATATTAATTATATTAAATTCATCTCTCATAAGATAGAAAAGATGTTTCCTTGATCGCCTACCGCATAGCAGGGTAATTGTTGCTTATTCATGAAGTGAAAACATACTGAGTGTCCTATTTTAGTTTCAATGAATAACATTCCACATATGAGTATAGTCAAAAAATCATTTTCGTTTAGTGGTGGCTTAAATATTGAGAATACGTCTATGGTAGCTGTATAACGCTCCTGGATCGTAATGCTCATTGATCAAAGGAAATTTTCAGAAATCAAGCGCTAGAATACGCAGTTGCCAACTGAGCATTGAAAGTTACTCTAGCGCCTCAAGGCTTTGCAGTTTTTTTGTGTGGCCCTGGAATTACGAAATTACTGCTTCTATACGCTCTCCCATTGGACCATGAGAGTGACTCGCGCAACGTCCAGCTTCGCATACGCCTCTCACTCATACTTTCTCATCACTAAAAACACCGAAATGCAGTTCTAATACGTCTTTTGAATCACATAGCAGATGAAATTTCTTAAGAATGATCTATTCTTGTATAGATCTCTTAGTACATCCCACACCAAAACACTCATCTCGTTCCTACCTAATAGCGTTTGAATTATAACTATTCGAGTTTACAATCAACTAATAATGAAGTTAACATTAGTGGTAGAATCCACTTTTAATCAAGCGTCATGTAAAATAGTAGGATTAATTATAGTTTTTGTCGTTTCCATTTCATTAACTTAATCCTCTCATTTATGCAATGTTTTGAATTATTGTGTTCATTAATGTTTGCTTGTCTATATTAAACTAATCGTCTTTCCCTGTTGCATGTTTGGCATTATTTTACCAAAGCTGATCTTTTCCGAAGTAATTAATGCGAAATCGCACTATCTCCTTCGGAATTGGTCAACACTAACATAGTGTCAGTATGTGTAAGCTTGTTTAGTAGACAAGGACGAATTGGCAAAGCTCTATCATTAATTATAATATTTTTTCTAGCAAGCGATTGTAATTGTGCGTGGCAATGCGAATCAACAAAGTAAAGTATAAGAATATAATTGTCATGTGTTCATACTTGTAATCAACAATTCCGATGATTTGGCTATCCGTTGCTATACTTCTTATAACAGTAGAGAGAGAACCTCTTGAGAAATTTTTATTGGTGAATCACAAATACAAGTTAGAAATGTATTTATGCTTCTACAACCACTGTAAGCACCATATATTTAACTTTTGTCTGAAATTTTTCCTTAATGTTCTACCACGTTTTCTGTAATTGCATCAGGAGTCTTATATTTCCTCTGCCATGGCTTAAGCGTTCATAATTAGAAATCCATTTTGTTTGTTTAGAGCTTAGGGTCCCCAATGTAAAAGCGGCAAAATAGCTTTAAATGAGTTTGATTGAAAGATATTGTGCATCTAATAAGTCGGTTTCATTGGTATCAATTACATATGAGGACGCAGTAGAGCCGCACTCGACCAATTTAGCGGATTGGTGTCTAGTAAAGAGTCTCATATTTTCCTTTTGGCCACCATTTCCTCGAAAGCCCGCTCAGAATTAAATGTACGCCCGCAACGCTAACGAATATTTGCTCATTTTTTCGCACCAAACGCTGTTATCCTTTTTATTGTCACGAGCGTCCTAGGTTATGTAGTCTACTGCCATTAAACCTTTTTACATCCTACTGCTATTGCCTGTATCAGTACTTGGTAGAGGATTCCCCTGGTTATCCGGACAAATATCATCTATGTCCTACCCGCCCAATCATCTACACGTTTTGCAAATTGCTGGGTTACTACGTCCACAACACCAATCACCCACAACATCGATGTAGCGCCAGCCCCTCTTAGATTGACGTTCCGTTGGAGCCCTATAGCACGGCCCTTTTATAGTCGTTAGAAGATTCCCATCGTAGAGCAATTGCCTCATGTTGATAGCTGGTTTAACAGTTTCGTCCATGAACAATATCATGGAATGGAAATCCTAACATCGAGCTTCCATTTAATTAATAATTCCTAAGCCTGGCGGGAAGATGCAGTTCCATTTGTGATGTTTAAATAGATGAGGGATTTTGTCTCCAAAATTATAGCGAATTGGATTGACTTGGTTGTATGGTTTGTTTAAAGGTTTGTATTCACTCCTCGCCTGTGTTGAAAACACGAGGATGCACTTATCTGTACCTACTATTGAAATGGGATTAAGATCCGGCCAGAATGGTCCTATTTTGAAAATTTCTTGCTCCTACATTCCCTTGGTAGCTAGTACTTATTGTTTTGCCCTTGACTACTTACCTCCCAAACATATTTGTGTATATCAAAAAATACCTCTGATATTCCCTAAATACTTTCTCCCTTGAGCTAGTTCTTGTTCCATAAACCACTAAAGATCATTGAATCAACATTTAGAGAAGATTAGGACCATATACATCATAAACCCAAAAATACTTGCAAACCCCAATTGGTGTTATAGGAGAACCACATATCCTACGAGCTCGTGATAGCTTCTATAACCAGATGAGATCACATTTATTCCTCACATGTATTGCGTCCAGCACCAATTCTCAAATACCCAAAATGACGCAAGATCTGTGCCCTTCCAAAATCCCATTATATCCGGCCGCTGACCGCCTACCAAACTCCGGACCGAGACATTAATTATTGTTAGCGATAAGCCATTGCCTCATGACTGCTACGCTAATCATCCATTACCAATACAAGGAGCTTTAGAAGATACTCGCTCCATCTGGCCCTATGATATTCAAACCTATAACATCTCCACGAGGAGTTCTATAAAGAATTCTCACAAATTTTATCCAAAATGGCCTATTCACTCAAGAGATTTAATTAAGTCACAACCTCAAAGGGAGTACTACACTAACCACCTTGAGGATTTACCTCTCACGTGGCTTGGTAAATGTGAGGCACCTAAAGATGTTGTGACAAACGAGATAATCAAGAGAAGAATGGCCCTGCTGGAAATAACACTTTCGCCAAGAAGTTTACTCTCCGAATATTGACCTTAAAGCCTATTCCCCTAGTACCAACTTTCACAAACTATCCACCTATTCCAAGTCCACCCTATACTTCTTCCCTTGGACTCTTAAATTGTCTCCATCCTTATAAACTTGCCAAATTATCGAGAGATATCCGCTATCTCCCAATCACCAATGACCGCATCGATTAATATTTTCTCCTTGCTGCAATTTGTCCTTCTATCGTCCATAAAATATCTAATGAGACGTTACGCGTTGAACATTCGGCTCATCCCACATACTATGTATATGTGCGCAATTTAAGTCTTTCTTTAGTAGCCAGCAATGTAAGACCTAATGAAATGAAAAACGTTCTGATAATCAACTACGCCAATTTTTTGAGGTCTAATCCAACCTGCTCTGTGCCTCCCAGCCGTGGATTTACAGGGCACTCTAATAACTCTATCAATACTCTGTTCTAATATAAGAAACGTCTCGGTATCCCACGATTGGTAAACGATATATTTGTATTACATCATATTCCACACCACCAGCGCTGCCTATAACACAATCTCACACTTAACCCTTATTCGGAACGTCCGTTGACCTTCTGCATAATCTGTAAGCTCACTTATGTGATAGAATTGTTGCACAAAATGAGCTTCCCCGCTATATACAACCGGCTCCCAATTGCTTCGAACTTCTTAAGTGTATACTAGGCTTCACTCCATATCCAAATGTCATCCAGAGTATCCATATGCAACACCTTATCCTATATAAGCTGCAAATAACTCAATTGTACTAATGTTCTAAGACCGCTCAGGATTACCAATTATTTTCTTTTGAAGCTTAATACCGCCATTTTCACCTGCCATAGTCTTCAACAATTCTCGACAAATCCTTTAAGGAGTTTGTTATGATTTACTACCTGCTTACATAGTCCATGTTGGTCTATCATCTTCCATATCTAAAGTATATTCAGTTGTTGCCTCTAAACTTCGAGAATTCCTCTATGTCAGTGTGTGGGTGGGTATAATCGAATCCTAATTTTAATCTGTATGAGCAACCAGCGTGATTTGCGCATAGTCTCCTTGTGATATGAGCGTAGCCATTGAAATAGTCACTCAGGACCCATCTACACAATACTCCTCTTCTGGTTAGAAATACATAATAAATCAACTCGTCATTGGTAAATGGTTTTTACCATTCCCATTTCCAAATATTCACACGTATTTTCAAAGTAAAAATTACTTTCCAAGTACACCCCCAGTTAAGTAATTTCTTTTATGGACTATTACAATTTAGGGGAATAATTTTCACACTCTCCTCCGATAATACCCTTCACTCCAGTATTTTGCTGATTTAAGGTAATCATCAACAGATTTCTCGCCCCCATGAATCCTGACTTTACTCATTTTTTTATTGCCCAGCGCCGACCTCATCTAGCGTAACTGCATCCAATACCCAGTCAGCGCTCTTTAATTTGTTTTATGCTTCTTTAATTCTTCTATAAGATTTTTGCGAGTAAGGTGATCATTTAGCTCCTTCATTATCACTCAGAGCTTTCAGTCATGATGGAATTTACATTCCCCTATTTGTCACCAGTTAAGAGAATAATAAAATCCTTATATTCTTAGAGTTTTAAACTAATTAACACCCCTTATCCTCACAAACCCACCTTACAAGGCTGCAGCCACCTTCCCCTGCCCACCCCTTCCAAACCCCCTCCACAATACCGCAGCTAAACCCACTTACCAACAAATACCTCTAACCATTACACCCTATCGACCTTTATACTCCCACAGTCCACATCACCAACCGTTAAACCACGATTTATTCCACCTCCTGCACTAGTCATCACTACTTACACGTCCCAACGACCGCATCCACCCACCGCACAACCCACCGCCTTACTCCGCCCTACTTCGAATCCGACGCATTCAGCCTCCATAAGCACTAAAGCTCTAGCTACCCTGATTCTGCCGCCCTCCAAGCCATAACCACTAACAACTCTCACCAACGAGGAACCATACCACAAGCCACGTCGTACAAAATCCGCGCGAGAAATTTCAGATATACTAAAACCAACGACAAATTCTTTTGTAAATTTTTCGAGATAACTTCTGGGGAAAAAGAAAACTGAAAATCAATTACCAATGGTTTGAAGAGCCCGAGACCGGGAGGGGGGGGAACCAACGACCCGAGGCCGAAGCCCTACAACCATGAATCGACACACCACCGTTTGAGACGCAACCAGATGAATGTCGCGTCGCTGCAAATCCTTAACGTGTTGTTTTAAGTCATGCGTGTATGCGGCATTTGTGCTGCAACGACATTTGTATCTTATTTTTTTTGTTGGTTCTTTCGAAGTTAGGGTTTTGAGTGATGCTGGTTCATGTTCTCCTGATTATGTAGAAGGATGGCTGAGACTCAGTGAGTCGGATCTGTCCTCGAATTCTCGGTGCCACAATTGCGCTTGATGATTATTAACATCGGGCAGTGAGTCAGATGCGGACCTGCGGTGAACATTCAAATTGAAAACAAAACTTGAGGAAGGTCCGACCATGAATTAGCGACATGAGATTCATTGTTTTCCCGAGTTGTTGCGTTGTATTATCTAATACGGTTTACAAGGAGCAGCGGAGGAGGATGAGGTAGTGACAAATCCTCGAGCCAAGATCGTCGGTGTTTAAGCGGTGACCGGTAGCGAGTCGGGTCTGCGATCCTGCGGTTTTCTCCCAGGAAATTGGAAGGAGAGGAGACACGGGCGAGTTGCGCCTAGGGTATCCAGTTTTTGAACCATATGCTAAACCTAGTTAAGGTCCTAATACACACTGAACGGCCAAAACATTATAGGAGATTTAACAGTGCCGGAGCACACCAGCACTTAAGGTCACTCAGGGTAATAGCTGACTGTAGTTATGAAGACTCATCCCATGTGGGAAATAAAATTTAAAGAATGATACTTGGGAACCATTATAGATTTTCGTCTGAAGAAACGAGTGTAGAGGCGTGAGCCGAGTGGAAATTTCCCTAGATTAATAATATATATATAATCTAACAACTACGGTTCAAAATATATCATACTCCTAAATGTGTGCTGTCGGTGATAAAAGATATTTCTTTCATCTTTTCGTAGTGAGAATAAAAAATGATGGAAAGAAAGAAAAAAAAGCAATATATAAAGATGAATCATTGATACCCAGCAGCCGATTTTAAAGAATAGCCCAGGCGTTCCGACACCAATCCACAAAGCGCAAGGAGACACGAGATGTGTATTCTGTGCACGTTGGTGAGTTCTATAAGCAAGACGAATTAGGTATGAGCACGACAATTTATCTAGCAAACACGAGCAATAGATTGACGCAAACAACAAGCAATACGAGCAATTGCATTTGCGCCAACATCTTTAGATACTCGCCGTTTTAGCATTATTAATTAGGATTTTTCTTTATTTAGCTACTTTAATTTCACTTATCTAATTTATAAACTATATTTAAAGTTCATAGATAATGTATTTTTGATTTATAGGTAAAAATTGCATTTGTATATTAAGGTCAAATTTTTAGGTTGTATTAGTTATATTCTTTGCGAACAACCCATATTAATAGAGATCTTCTTTTATTCATATTTTTCTATAATAATATGTTTATTCCAATTTGGTAGTGAATTGTTTGATTTTTTTTTATTAAGTCATATATTATTTACCTACCACTTTAAGTGTATTTCTTTGCTGCGTACCTCAATTATGGATCAAATCCAATCAGATTCGTTTGTCAATGGCAGTTTAATTCTTTTTTCAGACATACAGATTTTGTTTTGTAGCTGTTGGATTATTGTTTCAAGAGAGATTTATCGACAGTGAATCATATCTCTTCTTCCACGCTTCATTTCTTATCGCCTTAGGGAGAATTACCCAATTCATGAATATTAAAAATAACCCCACACTTTTGTTCCACGATATCGTTTTAATGAAGGTGTACGGAAATTTTCCCATTTTTTCTTCTTTATTCTCCGCTCCTTAAATAATCGTAATAAGCCTCTAAAGTGATTCTACCCGACAGACGTCGTTTTCTATTTAATCCCCCCCATTTGACTATTCCATCCTCTCTGAGCTCAACGTATCATTATTTTTTGCCTATTTCCTGTGCCCGACTTAGCTGTCTCGTAGCATCCCATATATGCATACAATTCCAATTCGCGCGAAGAATCTGTTTTTTATTTTATGCGAAAACAATCAATTGCGAGCCATATTGAAGCACCGCTCTTCATAGTGGAGCTATAATTAATCAGGATCGTATATTGTCAATTTTATATTCTAATTTCAAATATTTTTCAATCAGTATATAAGAATTCAATAATATGTTCATCAATCTCATACAAAACAAAACATTTATATTTGCTCCAACGTATAACTAATTCTAAACGAATTAAATGCTTTAACAATACTATTAATATCATTTTAAAGAAATATCATATAACACATATAATACCAACATCAATATATTTGATACGAGATCAAGATAAGAGTCAACTTATAATTGATAGAAGATATGGTAGATTAAAACAATTAATAAAACAGATCAAAAATAATAAAAAAAAATACCAAAAACTGCAAATTTATCTCAATGGGCTAGACACTTTTCCTTCACGTTTTCAACCTGTCCATGGGATGCCTCTAATTACCTCCCGTCCACTATCTAACCCGCCATGAGAAAGATTGACACATAAGAAAGAATGATGACGAGTGAGAGATTGAAAGCAACGATAAGAAAGCATACGAGTAAAACAGTGAAAAAGAAGAGAAGAGTAACTGTCTGAGCTTCATTGACAAAACAACTTGGGAGGCAAATGTAACTTCTAAGGCTTTCGTTAACATTTATGAACGAATAGAGTGATAACATGGTTAATCGTTTTTGCTGGGGGAATTTCATGAACTTGACAAAGTGTGCCGCGTTTGTCCAATATTTTAATTTCATGAAATAATGATTGGTTATATAGTGACGTTCCATGCCTAATTCACAAATATCGAACATTAATAGGGTGGTATTCGCAAAAATTCCTTTTTCAAGAATAAAATCGCGCACTCTAAGACAAAGAAATCTGTGCAACCCGTTTCACTGGTAGTATTACGTTTTAGTATGGAATTCAAGAATTGTTATACCATAATGAATTCATGCTATTTGCTAATGAATGGATCATGCATGTTTCGATTTATGTAATAGGATGGGAATTCCTATTAGTTAACTCAATCAAAACAGAACCAAAAAGAAAAGAAAAGAAATTGGATATGGCAACCCCAATGTGAATTAAGAGAAAGCACAAACCATTACTGGGCCTGGGGCCGTGATATTATTTGATGAGTGCAATGCAATTATCATACAATCCACAGAGCTTTATTTAGCTCGCAGCTCAATTGCGATCCAGTACAAAGATCGTTACAAAACTTAACAATCCGAAACACCGCCGGTGAAAGTGCGATTATGCTTAACAGATTAAAGTTATATAAGACAATGATGACAATTCTCACCCCTATCCCAGTCCTCAACGTAATATCGCAATAACACTTACCTCAATAACATTTACATTGGGATTGATTTTTTTAATTTAGGAAATAAAGAAAGAATTACAAAGATGTGAAAAATGATTTCCATTGTTTACAAACAATATGTAAGTATTGAAATAATAATCCAATTAAATCCTTATAATTCTCGCACTACAAAGATAAATAAATCAATATTTAACGATGTTGACTATTTTGATCAAACATTGCTTGATGCGCGAAGCTATAATAAGAATACCAAGAAATGTATTAAGTACAATAGTCTCATTTGATTGATGTCGATTCAGCCAATATTCAAGATGATGGCATGACTTTAAATGATATGTCACTTCTAGACAATTGTAGTCTTAACTTATTTGTTATTTGCATATAACTGAGAAAATCTCTCAAGTAAGTCATTTTATTTGTTTTGTTAGTGGTTCTGGATATGTTTTCACACGTACACACACCAATAGATAGCAGAATACTTTACGACTTTTCTTTATGGTTACCCTGCCTGTTGTCTCTTGTTCACCAACGAGATCAGAAAAGTGTATAATTGAACAATTTAAGACCAATTTCTCCATAATCAAGTGGGTTTGTCCAATAATAATGCGGATGTTTTATATAATGAAGTTTCACTCCTGCAACAACAAATATATGATCTGCATACCCATTTATTGCGCATATGACTTGCGTTACTGTAGTGTCATTTTGTATATTACATAATTTATTTTAATGTGTTAATTGTTTATTTTTTAGTTTTCAATGCATTATTGCCCAAATAACTGTGTTATAGAAACGAGTAACGTAGTTATTCCAACCGACGACCAACTTAATATTCGATTTTAGCCGTGAAATCAATAATCTCTTATTTCTGAGTAAGAAATCATTGGCTATGTTGAACGTGAGAAAGAGCTAGTACTCCATCATGAGATGAATATATATTTATCTATCTAACATAAAATGTTAACGAGTTTTTTAAATAGAGAAAGTTTATGTGGATTGATTTTGGATGACTCAGGCTTTTGTTTGCCAAATCAATATACAACACAATACTACTATGTCATTGCATCCCATTATTTTAATTCTAATTAATCAATTATATAATATTTCCTTCCCTTTTCCCGTTGTTGAGTGAGGAATGAGCAAAGGGCAACAGTTTTTCCTGGCAACACACTCGCCCACTCCAGATCATAATAATGGGACAAAAACATCAGTTTCCACATGGATGCATGGCTAATGCAACAAGAGCTACTCTTCCCCGAGAATCAGTGATTAGATTGACCAAGACTCCTCTCTTCGAAATAGAGGTAAGACATTATTATGTCTAAAGTTATATATTAGCATATTAGAACTACTAGCGCAAATTCTTTTCATATATAGACCATTGTCTGTGATCAGAATCTCGTATTATTGCTTTTCAAATCATTCCTTTCATTGCATCTGTGCCTCAATCAATCGAATATTCCTCCTTGAAATATTTGTATTTCATTATAGATAGAAACCTAATGTATTCTCTCTAATTATCATCTCTGAAAATGATTCACAAGCTTTATCAATCAATTGGTAAACTTATCCTAATTGTTATGACCTTATAATCCACCAATTCGTATATAATGTCTTCTCTTGTTAACTTGACTCTTGAATATAGATTTAGAGAAGTCTACATAGTGTCTTTTATCATACTAAGGAATGATGAAAAGTCAAAGTAAGATAAATAATTGTGTTAAGCCAAGAGTTTA
>SNQN01001337.1:0-25012 GCA_008642245.1 Bassia scoparia
AAGGTTTCAGGTGGTGGAAGCCTATTCACCTTATAACATCATTATGGGCAGAACATTCATGGGTGCCTTCGAGGGTGTAGCATCTACATATCATCTATGCTTTAAATATGTATCAGATTGTGGTAAAGTTGCAGTGTTGAAAGGCTCGCAAATAGCAGCCAGGTCATGCCAACTAGCCCTGGTGAAAACATCAAGGAAAGAAGATTCAGAAAAACTCCGAAGGCAGGTAGATGAAATGGAGGCTGGAGCTAGTCCACAACCTTTGAAGAAGAGGGTGATTCAAGTCACAGGACCAGAAGCAACTCAGTCTCAAGAATCAGCTCAGTTCTCTACTGGACCACTGATTGAATTAGACAGGGTGGCCTTGCCACAACCTGTTGAAGGCACAGAATCAGTTCCCCTGGTAGAGAACACTGACAGGATGGTCCAGATTGGATCAGACTTGGGGGCTCAGGAAAGGTGTGATCTGATTAACCTGCTCAGAACTCATGAAGATGTGTTTGCCTATTCAGCAGATGAAATGCCTGGGATTGATCCTGAGGTAATATCACACCACCTTTCTCTTGATCCAGCCAGGAAGCCTGTAAAGCAGAAGAAGAGACATTTCTCCACAGAGAAGAATCAAGCAATTGAAGCAGAGGTCAACAAGTTGCTAAATGCAGGATTTGTAGAATTGTGCCACTACCCAGAGTGGTTAGCAAATGTGGTTATGGTCAAGAAACCAAATGCCACCTGGAGAATGTGTGTAGATTTCACGAATTTGAATAAAGCTTGCCCAAAAGATTGCTATCCTCTGCCACGGATAGATCAGCTGGTGGACTCAACCAGTGGTCATGCCAGGCTCTCTTTCATGGATGCCTTTTCAGGTTATCACCAGATACACATGTATCCACCTGACAAGCAAAAGACAACATTCATTACCAGCTGTGGGGTCTATAATTACATCATGATGCCCTTTGGGCTCAAGAACGCTGGTGCCACATACCAACGCATGATGGACCAGGTCTTTGAGACTCAGAGGGGCAGAAATCTGGAGGTATACGTTGATGATGCCATAGTCAAGAGTGTCAATCCAGAAGATCATACTAAAGATCTCACAGAAACATTTGCAAACTTAAGAAAATACCAGGTTAAACTTAATCCGAAGAAATGTGTCTTTGGTGTTAAGTCTGGAAAGTTCTTGGGGTTTATGGTTAGCCAGAGAGGAATTGATGCCAATCCTGATAAAGTGAAGGCAGCACTAGACTTGCCAGAACCAAGAAGCATCAAGGATATACAAAGGCTAACAGGAAGAATGGCAGCATTATCCAGGTTCATAGCCAGGTCATCCGAGAAATCACAACCATTCTTCAAGATCCTCAAGGGCAACAAAGAATTCAATTGGGGACCAGAGCAGCATGAAGCTTTCAACCAGCTCAAAGATCACCTGACGAAACTGCCAACCCTGGCCAGACCACAACCAGGTAAGACCTTGTTCCTGTATATCGCAGTTAGTCAGACAGCTGTGAGTGCAGTCCTTCTAAGAGAGCAGGATAAGGTTCAACAACCTGTGTACTTTGTGAGTCATGCACTAACAGGGGCAGAGACCAGGTATCCAATGATCGAAAAGGCTGCCTATGCAGTAATTATAGCAGCTAGGAGATTAAGGCCATACTTTGATGCTCACCCAATTATTGTTCTAACTGATCTCCCCTTAGAAAAGTCTCTTGAAAAGCTGGAAAAGTCTGGCAGATTGACAAACTGGGCACTTGAACTTACTGGTTTTGGGATCAGTTTTCAGCCTAGGACAGCCATAAAGGCACAAGCATTGGCTGATTTCTTAGCAGAATGCTCATATTATGAGGAAGACTCTATACAGGTAGATCCCTGGGTGGTCTACACTGATGGTTCATCAACTGATGGTGCATCTGGGGCTGGTGTAGTATTACTTTCACCAGAAAAAGATGTCATCGAGTATGCCATGAAATTTAGGTTTCAAGCTACAAATAATGAAGCTGAATATGAAGCTGCCATAGCAGGATTGCAACTCTGTCTATCTATTGGTGCAACCAGAGTGTGTCTTATGACTGATTCTCAACTAGTTGCTAACCAGTACAGGGGGGAGTATGAAGTCAGAGAGCCCATTTTGCAAGCCTATTGCACCAAGATGAAGGAACTGGCTTCGAAGCTTCAATCATTAGAGATCCGCTTGATACCAAGAGAGGAAAATATCCTGGCAGATGCATTGGCCAGGTTGGCAACTACCACCTTCCAAAACCTGACCAGGTCTGTTTTTATAGAGGTGCTACCTAAAAGAAGCACAGAGTGTGAGTCCATGTACGTCTTCCAGGTGGGACCTCCACCCCTGTGGATGGCAGATATAATAGCATACAAGCAACATGGTGCATTACCTGCTGACAAAGCACATGCCAGGAAGGTCAAGTTGGCAGCTCAGAGGTATACCATGATTCATGGAGAGATGTACAGGAGATCTCACACCTCACAACCTCTTCTCAAGTGTGTTGATGCTGATGAAGGGGGATACATCCTCAGGGAGATTCATGAAGGCATCTGTGGGCATCATGTGGGAGCCAGAGCCCTGGTTCACAAAGCTCTTCGGTCTGGCTATTATTGGCCAACCATGAATGCAGATTCTGTCAGGATGGTAACTGAGTGTGATAAGTGTCAAAGATTCTCACCATCCATCAACCAACCAGCAAATGACTTACATCCAATCCTTAATCCTATTCCATTTGCTCAATGGGGGGTTGATATCCTGGGGCCTTTTCCCAGGGCACAAGGTGGAAAAAGGTGGCTGATTGTTGCTGTAGATTATTTTAGCAAGTGGATTGAGGCTGAAGGCTTATCTAACATCTCAGAAAAGGATGTCAGAAAATTCTTGTGGCAAAATGTGCTAACCAGGTATGGCATTCCAGTGTGTATAGTGTTCGATCATGGCAGACAGTTTGATAATGATCGTTTGAAGGCTTGGTTAGCTCAATTCAAGATCAAAGTTGCATTTTCAGCAGTTTGTCACCCACAATTAGTGATGGCAACGGATCGATCTGGACCGGATCCTACTGGATCCAGATCCAATTCCGTTTTTGAGAGAAGGATCCAGATTCGATCCGTATCCGTCGGATATTTTTTCTTAGGATCCATATCCATATCCGACGGATCTTACGGATACGGATCTAAAACGGATCCTATGAATATTGCAAAATTTTACCTATTTGAATTTGCCAAAACAATATTTAATAAATTCAAACCTTCCAAATATTGTTCTTTTGGGTCAATACTTAGAAAATAAATAAACAAATCCACAAAGTTCAACAATTACAATTAAAAATATAACAAAGTACACACAAGTACACAACATACTACAACTTTTGAAATGAAGTTCACAAGATACATAAAACATAACTAATGAAAATACTACTAGTCTACTAATCTTCATCACTACTTATATCATCAACATCCTACAAGAAAAAAAAACAATGAATTAGTGATATAAAGGTAACATTAAAAATTTGAATAATTAAGTTAAAAATATTTATTGATTAGTTTTGTTTTCAAGTATTACCATATCAATGATATCCATTCCTTGTGCATCCATATTATCTTCATAATCCTCGGATATAGTAGAATATGAGCTTTTTCCTTCCATATCTCCTAAAACAAACATATATATAAATTAGAATCCACTTAATTTTATTTGAAACTTTAAAAGCAAAAAAATAATGCAATGTTAGTATATTACCTTTTACATCATCAATCATCCAACTTTGCAAACACATTAAAGCCTCCACGGTTTGAGAATGAAGTCGAGAGCGGTGGGCACTAACTACTCTTCCACCCATACTAAAAGCACTTTCCGATGCAACCGAAGAGACGGGAATTGCAAGAATGTCTTTGGCAATTTTTTTCAAGGTTGGATAATTATTGTCACCTTTCCACCATTCAAGAACATCAAACTCATTATCCTCCGGCCATGGGGCGGCCTCCAAGTATCGATCAACCTCACTCCTCAAAGGTCTTGTCAAAACCCTTTGTCTTTTAGACTTAGCAAAACTATCTTCATTACCACATTCCTTAAACCCCCGCTTCAATTGTGAATGGTCATTTTGTTTTTCATTCTTACTTTCAAACTCACCCACAAGATTGTCAAGGATACTTCTTACTCTTCCCATTTCACTATCAAACTTATCTCCATATAATTGCCCAAAATAATGAGCCACACAATCCACACAATCCACAAGATTGTCAAGGATACTTCTTACTCAGAATTATTGGTATTATTATGATTGTATTAATAGTAAGGCAGTCCAGCACAGAGCCACAGAGCAATACCACAGTCCACAGAGCAATACCATTGTATTAATAATAATTCTGATGATAATAATAATAATTCTGATAATAATAATAATTCTGATAATCATAATAATAATAATAAATAATATAATAATAATAAATAATAATAATAAATAATAATAATAATAATAATAATAATAATAATAATAATAATAATAATAATAATAATAATAATAATAATAATAATAATAATAATAATAATAATAATAATAAGAACAAGAATAATAAGAACAATTACAAGAAATTAAACGAAATTAGAAAAAAAAACCAGATCTGACTCGCCGGAGTTACCTTGCTGGAGTCGCCGGAGATCTGACCGCCACCGCTGCCTTACTGCACTGACTTACTGCACTCGTCGGCTCGTCGCTGCACTCGCTGCCTTACTCGTCGCCAGAATGCCAGATGTACAGGTGCTGCTCGTCGATGACTGCCGGCTCGCCTGATGCTGCTCGTCGATGACTCGCCGGCTCGCCTGATGCTGCTCGTCGATGACTGCGCCGCGTCGCCGAGGTAGTGAGAGTTAGGGTTGTGCCGAGGGAGGGAGGGAGTGAGAATGTGAGAATGAGTGAGATAGTGAGAGTTAGGGTTTTTGAAATGTTTTGAATTTTGAGATGTAAAAATGCAAATGTATTTGTGATATATTGTGTTTTGTGTATTACTGGTAAATTGCAAACGTTACTGCCTTAGTGCCTTATTGGTATGTATTTGTGTCATTTTTAACTTTAAAATATCTAATATATATATATATTAAAAATAAAAATATATTTAGTATTTTAAAAAACGGGTAAACGAATCCGGATCCGGATCCGTTTATGAGATCCGGATCCGTATCCGTTTTTCTGGACAGGATCCGTATCCGACCCGGATCCGTCGGGTCCAAAAATTTAGGATCCATATCCGTAAAAACGGATACGGATCCGCGGATCCGGGGCGGGTCCAGGATCCACTGCCAACTCTACCCACAATCCAATGGGTTGGCAGAGGCCGCAAATAAGCAGATTCTGAATGGCCTGAAGAAGAAGCTAGATGATAAAAAAGGTCTCTGGCTCCAGGAATTGCCAGGTGTACTTTGGTCATTAAGAACCACAGTCAAAAGGTCCACTGGACATTCACCTTACACCTTGGTATATGGAACAGAGGCCCTGATTCCTATTGAGGTTGGCTCCACATCTCTCAGACTCTCACAATACGACCAGTCTCAAAACGAGCAAATCTTATCAGAACGCCTTGACCTGGTGGAAGAGCTGAGGGAGGATGCGGCAACCAGGCATGCAGCCTATATGCAAAGGGTAGCCAAGTATTATAACAGAAGAGTCAGACAAAGGCCCCTTGCAGTGGGAGATCTAGTCCTAAGGAAGTCAGCAGCAGTTCAGAAGGCTGGCATTCATGGCAAGCTTTCTGCCACCTGGGAGGGACCCTATCAGATTCATTCCCAAAGTATGAACTTACAGGCTGATGGAACTGGATGGCACTGAATTGCCAAGTATATGGAATACAGATCAACTCAGGAGGTATTATGCTTAGATCCGCAAGTCTTGTAGTTCATAGTACTCCATTTTGTTAAGATAGGTGAAGTAACCATTGTAATTAATGTACATATACATATATATATATATAAGGAGGCATTTTTTGCTCTCTGGTAGGTAAGTTATTTGGCCTATCTATTTTTGTATAATTATTATCTTTTTAGGATGTAAATATTTTGCCTCTTTGAGGAAAATACTCAAAAATCCTACTCTTTCTACAGAGATAGGTACCAGGCTGGTGAAGAGCCACCTGGTAAAAATCCTACTCTTTCTACAGAGATAGGTACCAGGCTGGTGAAGAGCCACCTGGTAAAAATCCTACTCTTTCTACAGAGATAGGTACCAGGCTGGTGAAGAGCCACCTGGTAAAAATCCTACTCTTTCTACAGAGATAGGTACCAGGCTGGTGAAGAGCCACCTGGTAAAAATCCTACTCTTTCTACAGAGATAGGTGCCAGGCTGGTGAAGAACCACCTGATGAAAATCCTACTCTTTCTACAGAGTCAGGTGCTGGGTTGGTGAAGAGCCATCTGGTTAAAATCCTAATCTTTATGAGATAAGGTGTCAGCATGACTATGTCATCTAATTCCAAATCCTATTTCATTGTAAATAGGTGCTCTAGGTAGGTTATGCCACCTGGTAGAACCCTGCCCTATGTCCAAATAGGCAGGTACCATTAGATTATGTCTTTTGGTTAATTCTTTGCAAAAATTTATAAGGAGCCATCCTCCAGGTAAATTTGCATAATATTTAATGGTTGCATAGTTAAGTAATTCCAAACAAGAACTTATATGGTTAAATTATACCTAAATAATTAAATCATATAAGTCTTGGGGGGGACAACTAGTACCCCTGGTAAAGGATTCAACTAAAAACATGCATATTTTGTTTTACACGACATTATACACCATTAAATTATGCAACCTTATTTCAAATTTTTGCCCTGATTTCGGAAATTTATACACAAGAAACAACTTATTTGGATTTATTTTTTACTCTAAATTCATATAAGTCTTGGGGGGGACAACAAGTACCCCTGGTACTGATTACCTGGTCGAAATGTTACTATTTATGTGTTATATGATGCTATATAACATAAATACCAGGAATTTATGCAAATTCTATGGATTTATGTGCGCATTAAAGACATATTTATAAGCATAAAACCAGAATAAATCATACCAAAAGGTTGCATGAAAGTAGTACTGCCCTTATGGGCAAATTGTTACATCACTGGTGGCTGCCTGGCTTAGGCTCCAAAAAAGAGGGCCCTTACATGGGCCAGTAGCCAAATTGTTTTTCGAATACAAAAGCATAAAACATATTGTTCAAAGTTACCAAATCAGATCAAAGCAAAGCAAATTGTTCTTGATTTTAAAGCTGAAAAAGCAGAGGAGGAGACAAGGCAGATAAGTACATCACGGAGCCAGATCAGGAGAGCTTCCACTGGATGAAGCCTCCGATTCACCAGGTAGCCACCCGAGTTCCTAGGCAGGAGCATTCAGCTGGGACTCCTCAGCTGCATCACCATCTTTGTTAGATCCTCCTGCATTCTCTCCCTCCTGGTGAAGGGCTCCCTGATCATCTCCAAGCTGAGCCGCCATTTCAGGTATGTTTCCCTCATGGGCACTCTGCTCTACCTCCTTATCACCGGTATCACCCACTACTGGACCTTCCTGGTTAGTGCTCTGTGCTGGTGGAAGACCTTCCTTTGGCGGAACTTCGGCAGGGCTGGTAGTCATCTGCTCAGTCTCTGGTTCATTGGCAGGGTCATTAACATCACCTGAAGTACAATTACACCTTATGGTTATTATTAACATCCAGACCAGGTGTATTAACAAGGATAGGATCATTCATACCTGTTTCCACCTGCACTTCCTCATTACCAGTTTCCTCTGCTTGAACCGTCATCTGGTCTCCAGAGCTCGGACTGAAGAAGTCAGCAAGGACTGGTGGTAATACTTCACCAGGGGGGCTTATCTCACCAATCCCAGCTTCCAGGGCTTCTTCTACCTTGGACCAATCCAGGTTAGGGTCCACATGCTTTGCACATCTGAAGCTAACCAACCAGGTGTAGTAAAAGTGGTTGGTGAGATCCTCCTGAATTCTCAGCTTTTCATTCCTTAGCACACCCAGCTCCTCGTTCAACTTCTTCACCAGCATATCCATCCCTTCCAGGCTTGCTTTTTCCAAGGATAAGGAATTTTCCAGAGTGTTCTTGGCCTCATTAAGCTCACTGATTTTTGTGTCCCTAAAGGTCACATCATCAGCAAGGCTTGAGGCTCTCTGTTCTGCCAATTCCTTGTTTCTCTGAGCCTTGTCCCTGGCCTCGATCAGGTCTTTCTTTTCATTCACCAGCCTTGAGATGGTTTCCTGGGCAGTTCTTAGCTCATTCTGAACTCTCTCAACCTCTGCATGAGTAGCCCTTCTCATATTGTCATAATTTTGTTCCAAGGCCAGCTGCCTTCCCTCAATCTGCCTATTCCTGTCTGAAAGGCAGGAGCAGGAGTGGGCGGCAGCCTCATAGCTCAATGAAGTAATGAGCCCATATTTGACAGTCTGCATAGGAACACATACCAATGTATGTTAATAATAATGCAGATGATACAAATGGACAATAGAACAATGACTGAAAGAGAAAGTGCCAGTTACCTGAGCCAGGTAGTACTCAAAGAGGTGGTTTGCCACCCTATCATCATCCATGATAGGGGCATCATAGGGAGAGACAGCATGGAAGAGCAAGTTCCTGGCAACCAGGCTCTTTTCCTCAATATTGGGACCAGAAAGGCCCCTATTGGGATAAGTCCTGGCCTCCCCAAAAGCAGATTTCACTGCATGAGGAACCAGGGCACCCCCATAATGAGGTCCAGATGAAGGTGAGGCTGGTGTGGTGGACCATGTTGTTGAAGTTGAAGTAGTTGCTGTTGCTGCTGCTGTTGCTGTTGCTGCTGCTGTTGTTGTTGTTGCTGAAGGAATTGTTGTTGTTGCTGAAATAGTTGTTGTTGTTGCTGAAATAGTTGATGCTGTTGCTGATGTTGAAGTAGTAGATGCTGTAAAGGTTGAAGTTGAGGGGAAAACTGAAGTCTGCAAAGAAGGGTGGCTCATGGCTGCTTGACTGGCAGAGGAGATGACTCGGGAAGAAGGAACACCAGTCCAGACTGGATCTTGTAGGTCACCACCACCTGAGCTCCACTCAGCCATTTGAATTTCAGTGGCAACCTGGAGACCTATATCTTCCTGTGTCTTCCTTTTCTTGGCCTCCTCTTCCTCGTCACTGTCGACAGACACAACCTCATCAACCTTCCTTTTCCCCTTGTCTCCAGTGGGATCCTGCTGTGGCTGGGAGGACTGACCACCTAAGCCTTGGACCATGACCAGCTGGTACCACTATGGTTACACCACCCCTATGGACAATTCTGCCCCCTTCAATGGGAGAGGGGCTCCTTCTCACAGGTGGTGGGGAAATGGTACTCCGGAGAGCCCCAAAGTCAGGCATCCTGAGCCTGCTCCTAGTGGTCCTGAAGGCAGAGCCAGATGAAGATCTGCCTCCACTCCCAGTGGGAGTTGGAGCTCTGGATCTCCTCCTAACTTGGGGAGTGCTGGAGGTGTCAGCTTTTGTGTTCCTCTCCTCTGATGCCCCCTGTGAGGCACCAGCAGCTTGGGAAATGTCCTGGCCAGCTCCTGAAGTGCTGCTTGACATGGTTGTAGGTGGCTGTTCAAAGTTCTCTGAAGTCCAAGGGTCAGTAGGCTTGCTCCTCACCAGTTGGCCAAACACCTCTGGGTCAATCACCAGGCCGTCTAGGGTCACAATTTGATCCCTCAAGACACCAGACTCAGAGGATAAGACAGAAATGTTTCCAGATGGAGTCCTCCTCAAATTTAGAACTGACCAGTCAAGATTTCCCAAAGCTTCCACTGCACAAGTAACACAAGAAACATGGTTAGTGCTATAAAGCCAAAAATCAGTTTTGTAAAAGATGTAAATGTGCAAGAGAAAAAGTGAAGGGTTACAAAGACTTCAGTACAACTGGACTTACTTCTGGAGACACTCCTGCTTAGCCCACCAGCAGCCAAGTAAAGCTCCACCTTCAGCAGGTCAAAGTGAGGTAACCAGCGTTTTGGGGTGGGGCTCTTACCTTTTGACCTGGCCCCAAAAGCTTGAAACCACTCGAAGGTGGCCTTTTCCTTCTTAGTAGTGAGGCAGCTGGGGGAAAGAGCCTTCCTCTCAAGAGTTTTGTTCCTGGTAAACTCGGTTCTAGCCTGGTACAGGTATGGGTGCTTCTCGTGTAAAGGTACCCTCAACCACAGCCATTGCTGTGTCCATTTCTTCAAGCCACCAACCAGTGGGTAGGAGGTCGCATAGGTATCAGTACCACCCTTTCCAACCTCCAGGGAGTACCAGCCAGTCTTTATCTGGGTTCCCCTGTATGCCTTCAACCAGAACAGAGTCCTGAACACCCTGGTTGACATCTCAAGCTCCAGAAATGTGCAGACCCAGATGAAGCTTATAATTCTCTGCACAGCACTTGGAGCCAGTTGGGACAAGCTAATGCCCCACATTTCGAGTAATTCGACCATAAAGGGGTGCAAAGGGAATCTAACACCTAATTCTAGGTGGGCAACATAGATGGGAATTCTGAATCTTGGTGGTGAATAGGCCTTGTCTGAGGGGTTAGGGACCTCAAACCAGTACCCAAAGCTAGAACCAAAGCCATATAACTCTCCAGCCCTGACATCAAACCTTTTTGCATAAGCCCTTTGAAGAAAGTCAGGGTCCAGGGCAGAGTTGGCAGGGCCGTCATTCTCCTTGACATCAGCCCATCTGACGGATGTCCAGTGGTGGTTATCAGGGTCCAGATATCTGGTACTCCTGAAATTCCCCCTTTCATCCTTGGGGGCTTTAGCACGAGCCCTAGACCACCTGTCCTCGGAGGGCCCAGCCTGCTCATCCTCCTGGACAATTGTAGCAATACACCTGTCCACCTCTACCTTCAGGCCATTGGAAACAGCCCATTCAACCTGCAAATCCTGAAGCCTAAGAGGAACACTGGAACCACTTGTTGTTCCAGTCCCCCTGGTAATAGAAGGAGTGCTGCTACTGGGCCTATTTGATGCAGGCTCTGAAGGGCTAGGCCTAGAGGTCACGCTTCTATCAGGGTGACTTCTAAACCGTCTAATCTGGGCCTTTACTTTCAAGTTTCAACACCCATACTTCCTCGCCATACATATATGAATTATGAATATGAGAAATGAATTACAGTACAAGTAGTACACTTACTCCCATAGATCCGAGAACTTAACAGAAAATATCGAAAAAAATAACACCCACCAATCTTTTCAAACCACAAACAAAAAGTATGTAATTAAAAAAAGAATATTCTAAAATTATAATTGTTTGTTGTTGCTTCAACCATCTTCATTTTTCTAGTGTTCTTTAGGAAAGAGTACCTACATATAGTACACTAGTGGCAAGTCGGTGTCGTATATTTGAGAGAGGAGTGACTGACAGATGGAGGCAATCGGTGACAGAAGTGAGTGGCGACGTGGCAGTCGACGACAAGAGTGAGTGACGACGGGTAGTGGAGGCAACATCGCGGAGATGAGAAAGGAAGAATGAAAATTCCCAAATATGTAGCGAAGGAAGATATGAGAGTCGAGTGAAATAAAAAGGTGGGGTTTCATTTTCACAAAACCCATAAACTGACGTATATATGTAAAAAATTCAGAAATTTCAAATTTCTTAAAAAAAACGGGTCAATTGGTCTAGCCTGACAGAATGGCGTTTTTTACCTCGGTCGGACTAGTGACCCAGAATACATGATTTTTGGGGACCGTGGATCGGACCAGAGGTGCAAGTCAGGTTTTATCCCGATCGTCTGTTCAGTCCAAACCGGTCCACATTGCAGTCTGGATGTGGACCGGTATGTGTTCACCCCTAAGGAGTAGATGGCAAAGAGAAGGGTGATGAGGAGTGATGGTGTGGGTGGTTGGGTGGATGAGTTTGGTTGATGATAGATTGATAGTCGGTTAAGGGTGATGTAGATTAATTAATTAAGTTTAACAGGGTAATTAACGAATTTTGCGGTCCAAGTGTTGCTAATAATACTTAACTAAGGGAGTATATCACCTAAAAATACAAAACACAAACTTCTCAAATCTCAATTTAATCTTGCCTTTATTTACCCCATTTTTCTCTCTTTCTAAACCCTCATTACCTCACCACCTTGCAATTGTCCTAGTACCACCACCACCTTTCAAACACTTAAGTACCACCATCACCAACTTGCAACCACCCAAGGGCACCACGACTATCTTCACTACCACCTTGCAATCATCTAAGGGCACCATCAGTGTTTCTCGCACAACCACCTCACCATCACGGGACCACCAAAAACATCATAGCAACACACCATCACAACTGCACCAACCACCAAATTAACACCACCACCTTCATAATTTCCGCCACACCACAAGGGGCATACCCCTACCTCGACCACACTTGAAGGGAATCGATTGTTACCTCCACATCGAGGAAGTCACTGTCATCAATGTCAAGGTAATGATAATTCGTTCTTAATGGACTATCAAATGTCATGCGAAGACCTACGTTTGAGAATTACACATGTTTGTCGAGTCCTCTGGTTTTAGTTTTGAATGATGACAAACCTCAATATTGAACTATCATATTGCTTGTGTTTTGATGTATGCAGAGGTTTATGAAGTTAAAGTTCAATGGAAAGCAAGACATAACTTTTGAAGCCGAAGTCTTGAAGATTGCATGAAAGCCATGTTCAAAGAATGTAATACCTTTAGGTTTTAATGTAATGTAAGTGATATAAAGATAAATGCACTATAAAGGTGAAAAAACAAGAGAGATGAGTTAGTTGTGGATGATTAGTCTTTTCAGGCATTGACCCTCCCCAAATCACCTAATTGTACTTCTTTTATATATACATTTTGCACTCCACAACTACCACCCCCTCCCCCATTATTATTATTACCTTMTCTTCCTTTCTCCTTTCTTTTTTGGCCTACTGTATTACTTGTACATGTAAAAAAATYCCCAATTTTATGATTAGACATTTTAGCACCTAAAATTCTTCAATGGATGTCAAATAAATCATCAATCCTCTTGCATTTTCCTCTACTCATCCTCCTCATCCACCTCTCCTAGCTCGGGCTCGGACAACTCGTCGTCCTCAAAAGGTTCGCCGTCCTCTTTCTCCTCACGTCACCTTCTCACTTCTCCCTAACCATCCCTTGCGTCACTCCTCCTTCCCCACCCTCCTCACGCGTTGATCTTGCGACTTACTCGCTCCCGTGGTTGACTCTCACACCTAGTCTCGCGCTCTTTGCTAATTTATCTTCCTTTACCCATTGTCCCCCCTCGAATGCCTTGCGTTTTGCTCCATCTCCGACTCTTGTACAATTTTGTAATAATGAGTGAGTTGAGATGTTTGAGCGTTTTTGTCCATGATTTTGCAGCAGATGAAATTGCAGAAGAAAGAAGTGGAAAAAAATGAGGGGAAGAAGAAAGAAAAAGAGAAAGGATGAAAAGGTTAAAAAAAAAAGGGGTGGGAAGTTAGATGTGGAGTGCAATTAGGGGATTTGGGAGGGTCAACACCTCAAAGGGTCGGTCAACACTGGAAAAGGAAAGTAAGGTCTTTCCCACAAATTTTTTTTAGGTCTCTCTTTACATAAAATTTTTATACAAGATATTTTCTTACAACAAATTTTCTTTCCTCGTAAATTTTCTTGAATACTACTCTCTCCGATCCAATTTAAATGCTACATTTGGCTTTTGACACTATTCACCTATTATAGTTTGATCGTATTTATTTTTATATACACGAATAAAAACATAGTCATGTGTGATCTCATTTGATTCGTCTCGACGAGTGCTTTTTAAATATATATTTTTTATAATTTTTTTCTTATGTATAACTTAAGATATAAACATTTAAAGATGTGTTTCGGCAAGTGTGAAAAAGCAAATGCAACATTTAAATTGTATCGGTGGGAGTATGATGTTTTTGAGAATTAGGGAAAACTCAAAAATGATTAAAGGTAACCTCCCAAATTTAAGGAATTATGAGATCGATTCTCATCTCGCCATGTGGTTCTCTTACTTCGTACTATTTTTTTTAAAAAAAAAATGAAAAAAAGTCCCAAGTAGTCCAAGTCGGTTTATATTTCAACGGACAAGTAATAATAATATAGCTATTACATACAACACTAGTACAGAAAGAGGCATCTTCTAAAGCGATCAACAACACTGCAGATTTTGACACGTGGACCCCCAGAGCATTATAAACGGATGCAAACCTATTTATATTCCATCCTTTAATCTTCCTTTTCTGTTCCGCTCTCTTTTCCACCACCACTTTTCTCCCACCTTTCTCTCTCCTCTTTCTCCCACCGCAACTTCGCCGCCGCGAACACCTTCTCCCCCTCTCTYGCTCCCCACTCCGCAACCTTCGACCCCGAAAACMGATTCGAAGCCGATTCGATTAGCTTCGTTTTGGCGGAGATTTCTCAAGAGAGAGGAGGAGAATCTCGCGCAGTTTGATTTAGGTTAGGGGGTTTCGGAGAATGTCGACTTCTACGACTAGTGCTGTTTACATTCAAGTGATTGAGGATGTGATCGAGAAGGTTCGGGAAGAGTTCGTCGCCGAAGGCGGTCCCGGTGAGAAAGTTCTTCAAGAGCTTCAAGGAGTGAGTATTGTTTCCGGAATTTTGTTGATTGGAATTTTTGTTTGCGGTTTTGTGATTTTGTTGTCTGATTAGGGTTTTTGGATTASGGTTTGGTTGGTTTTGCGGTAATTGGAGTGAGATTGGAGGTTGAGTGTTCTGATCTGAGGGATTCTAGGGTTTTGTGAATCGTAGATTTTCGGTGAATTAAAAGTTTTCCATTGTTTTTGTGGGTGTTCCCTATCGTTTTTACAGCTGTGGGAGCTGAAGATGATGCAAGCCGGAGCTGTGCTGCAGCCGAGTGAGAGACCGGCAGTGCCGAAGGCCACACCAGGGGCGGCGATAACGCCTGTTCATGATTTGAATGTGCCTTATGAAGGAACTGAGGAGTATGAAACTCCCACTGCTGAGATGCTTTTTCCTCCGGTGAGTAATTTGGACATTGTTGAAGAATTTAGCAACGGTTGAGAAACTATGAAATTTGGTCCTTTTAAGCTTAGAAATCTGAGACAGAAATCTTTGATTTGTTTGAAGTTTAATTTTCCATTGAATATGATGGTTCAATATATTTTATGCAGATTAGAGGAATTTTGTTTGAATAATTTCTAGTCTTACAGCCTAAAAAATTGACCTTATTTCCTCCAGAATCTTAATTTGAAACTGTCACTTTATCTCTGATAAAAGAGACTGAAATAACGACCATCTATTAACAATAACAGGTTTTCCGAGTAAGCASTGACTATCCAAATATCCAGCAATATGGGAATATTAATGTGGGATTGATTTTGATATATTTGTTTTCTGCCTATGTTACTTTTGACACCCTGATCTGCCTCAAAAATCGCGTGTCGTAACGTGTCTAACACGTCATGACAGTTGGATACTTCATACCTCTATTTTAACTGAAAACTTGACTTTTTCCTACAAAATGGCCGAGTCGGATACTTGGACACCCGTATCCGTGTAGACACCTAATCCGTGTGTGTGTAACATAGTTTTCTGCTGTTTGTAGACGCCGCTGCAGACTCCAATTCAGACTCCTTTGCCTGGTACGGCAGATAGTTCAATGTATAATATTCCTACTGGACCTTCAGATTATCCAACTCCAACTTCCAACGAAGGTGCTGGTGCCTCTAATGACATAAAGCCTGGAACTGGAAGGCCGAGTCCATACATGGTATTTAACTCGATTTGTTTCTTTTCACCATTAAAGCTGCCTTTAATCAATCATTGAGGTTGGCCGTGGCTTATCTCATGATACCTAWGGAAAATTTAATAGGTTTTTGCAGTTTTATGATGTTTCAAGGGTTCTCTTTGTCCTAAAGAACTAATAAGRATAAAGGCGAAACCTAAATATTAGTATCATCCATAGTCTTTTGCTTTCCTAGTTAGGTGGTTACAGAATTGATGCAAAGTCTTAATGGTCTTGCAGCAACCACCTTCGCCCTGGATGAATCAAAGGCCTGCACTTGGTGTCGATGTTAATGTGGGTGAGTAAGAAGTAAATAATATACTGTGCAACCTGTCCTTCTTCAGCTATGTTTCGTTTCCCTTTCATGTCTTGATTTTCTTTCCCGCATTAATTTAAGTATTGATTTTGTTCTATAGCTTACGTGGAAGGCCGTGAAGATGTAGATAGAGGATCCGCGCAGCCAGCAACTCAGGTAAATCCTATGTTTCGCTAAGGATAATGTACTTCTATCCAGGTGCTTTATTATGCCTGATTCTGATAGATACTTTTGTCGTTATTTTTGGAAGGATCTTTGGTCCAAAAGCCACCCATGTTAAGTTATTTTAAATCCATTCTAACTAAAAAYCTTAAGTGAAACCACACATAGCTATGACCATAATTAACTTGTGAATACCATATATTGCAACGATTAGAACTTCAACAATTAACTTTACACCCAATAATATTAATATGTTGTTTATGTGAGTTATGTTAGGCTTATAACAACCCACCTATGGGTGGTTTTTGACAAAAATATTAAATTTCAGGTTTTAACATCATTAAGGTTGTCAGGTGGTAGTGAGAAAAACTAAGAGCTATGGGTATTTTTTAAAAAATAAATTAGTTAGGGGTGGTTTTGGGAATAAACAACCCACCTATGGGTGGTTTTTGACAAAAAAAACTTTTGTAATCATGATCGATATGATTACTACTGGAGTTGTGGAAGTTCTTATGGAGTGTTAAAGTGGTATTTCTTGTTGATAATTGTCTAATTTTGGGGAAACATATCCAGGACTTTTTTGCTGGTAATCCTGGGAAAAGAAAGCGCGATGAATTTCCGCCACAGTTTCAGGGAGGAGGATATATACCCCAGCAAGATGGAGCTGGAGATACCATCGGTGATATTTTTG
This sequence comes from Bassia scoparia, assembly GCA_008642245.1. Taxonomy (NCBI): domain Eukaryota; kingdom Viridiplantae; phylum Streptophyta; class Magnoliopsida; order Caryophyllales; family Amaranthaceae; genus Bassia; species Bassia scoparia. The sequence goes on from SNQN01001337.1 coordinate 16,929, forward strand.
AGCTGGAGGTAGAGGTCTTTCCTCTTGTTTGTATGCTACTAATGTTCTCCATGTATGACTCTTGTAACTTCATTCAGTCTTGCACTCTTGCAAGCACCATTGTGGTCCTCTGGTCTGATATAGCTACAAATCTGGACACGTGTATCCCATTGGTACATTGGTAGAAGGAAAAAAAATCTCTTATGGGCGATGTTGATTTTTTTCTACCTTTTGTTGGGCTATGGTTTCTTTTTTTTTCAATTGATTACTGTGATCATCTTATGATCTTCTTGGATGTGTGACGATCTGAACTTCTGAAGTATATGGGTAGAATTGCAAGCGTTTCCATATATGTCTTGTGCTTTCCTTCAGTTAATCACATAGAAACCATTACTATAGTGAAACCTGCTTGTTTTGGATTCTGAGTTTAGCTTCCGTTTTCATTTTATTTTGTTTGCATTTACATGAAATACCATTGATTGAGGAATACAGTCTCAGTTCATTAGCAGTATTCTAATAATGATTTGAGGATACAACACTAGAGTTTTACTAGGAAAAGAGGATGATTGGTTTGAACATGTTCCCACAGATATGGGACCCTTGCATTGAGAACTGGACAGGATTTATTGGTTGGACTAGATCAGAGATTACTTACGGATTTGCTACAGACCATTACTTTATATCTGCTTTCAGCATTTTTGTGTARCTTGGACCCTTATTTGCTCAGAGAGGATGGGAATACTCGTAGGATATGCGYTACTCATTTATTGATAGAGCATGTTAGAGGATACCTAATGAGGATGTTTCTCTATGGAGGAGTAAAGTGGGAATGAATTATTTCCATGTTTGTTTTTCATCATTACCAATGAATCTGTTGCTACGAAACATATATGGGTTGTTCTAAAAGAAAGCAAATATGCAGGAAATACACAACATTTCTAATTCCGTTGATGTTCATGCAAGGGGATGATATTGTTTATAATGAAGTAGTGGGGTTGTCGGTAAGTAATTAAGAAATGAACTTAAGGGAAAAACATTAAAATACGAGAAGAGAAGTTTGAGATATGATTTGGTAGGTGATGGTTACTTCTCATGAAAGAAGATGGAAACTCTTTTGGGACGAACCAAAATGGAAAGATATTTATTTTGGGACTTAGTGAGTAAATATCTCTTAATTATTTGGGAGAGAATCTTGCTTGTCATACCTATGTTGACATGATACTAGCGCACAGGTTCACACATGAGATATGGATCACACTCAGTTTGGACTTTTGGACATGAACCTCCCTAATATATCCATAAATATTTAAAAACGCAGTTTTAAGAATTCCGCCAACCTCTCCTCTTTTTTTTTCCCCTGAAAAAGAGATCATCATTTCTGTTAGGTCTAGGTTTACATTTTGAAATGTATTTTTGGGTTTTACTACATTTTTTAGTATCACTATATTCAAGCAACTACCTTACATATAATTAATTTCTTAAGAACTACGGAGTACTTGTTTTGTTTTGGAACCTTATATTTTGCTACAAATAATATTTGCCTAATTTTGGAGTGGTAACGTGATTGTGTGCTGTTAAAAGCTATGCAAATTTGTATGGTCTACATTTTGAGGTTGATTGGTATAGGAACTTAGGGTTTATGGCTATCTTGGCACTTGATTACTTGTGAATTGTAAGGATAATAATAATGTCACAATTATCAGCACGTACAAATGGGTTTTTAGAATGCCTATACTTCTGGACGACTAACGTTATAGTTATTGATCCAGAATGGAGGTTGCTATGAGACTGAGGACTCGAGTTTAGTTTTAGCGAGATTAGGTAGCGACAGTGTGCATGACAACACTTTTGAGTTTTGAGGTTTCATTAGAGGATTGTTATGGTAATAGTCTCTAGGAATCTCCTTTATCATTATCAAGGGAATGTATAGTTTGGTCTGCTTTCTTGTGGATTACGGAACTGTCCATTATGTCCAAAATAGGAGAGATTGCTTGTAGAGTTTTTAACTGGTTTGATTCATTGACACCTTGCTCTTACCTAATCAAATAGCCAAAACCCTGCTAAAATTTAAAGGGCCAAAAACTCTGCCACGTTCACTGTTTGAAAACGCACCAAACAATGACTCCATCCCTCTCTCTCTCCAAAGTTTTATAGGTGATGGCTACCTCCATTTATAAAACCTTGAAAAAAAATTCAATTCACATTTCTTCTTGTACTCTTTTTTTTTTTCTTTCTTTTTTTTAAATATCTTATTACCTTGTATTTTCATTACTTTTTTCTGCATCTGTTGTTTCCTCCATCAATGACCCTCTTTTACACCCTTCTCAACAACCTCAGCATTACAGTGTTCCCTTTTTAAGGAATGTTGGCCTGCTTTCTTATCGAATTGGAGAACTTTTCATTATTTCCATTAGCAGTTAATGCTTGTACCTTGCTCTTTTCTGTTGTAGTTTTGTCATGTTGTATGTACTTAATAGTTAATACGTGCCAGTGCTTTGTGTATCTAAACTATAACTGAATTATTGAGCCAAGAGCTAGTATTTTCGGATCCTTTGTTCTTTTGAGTTTCGACACTGCACTATGATCATATTTTTTATTTAAAAAATGTTTTTTTCCCACGTTGGAGCAATACATTTCCAGCTATTGCTTTATGAAGTGTGTTACTCTTATAATTGTCTCATTAGAAGTAGATYTGCCTTAACATTGACAGTTATTTTGTAGAGTAATTGTTCTTCTGTTCTTGTATTTAGATTATTCAGAGCAAGTCTTCTGGAAAAAGTGGCAATGTGGATGTCCAATTGACACAACAGAAGGGATCCTCTTCGAGAATTCCCCAACTAGATGGACCAATTCCTGATCCTTATGAGGACATGCTTTCTACACCCAATGTATGATTTTTCTTCTAATCCTTTGGAATTAAGCTTGATTTTCCCTCCTAAGTACTTCTTAACTATATTCATTTGCTATCTGTTCCATTTTGTTTTTTATGCTTGCATGACATCACTTCCGGCCTTCCATACAACCAAAGAGACTATGTGTTCTAACAGATCTTAAATTTATAGTAGTCTGCATTTCTTTCTTAACCAAGCTCCTATAGAAAGATGCTTGCATGTGGATTGTGGATATTGGCCAATGTCTATTTATATTTCATTCTAACCAACACAGGGGATTCCACTCTCTCACACCACTTACCATTATTAGTGATATGGGTGTGGAACTCAATAAATTGGCAAGTGCTAGTTTCAGTATCAGATTACTTCAAAATATGTTTCTTATAGTTTCTTTAAAGAAATTGGTTCATATGATTTCTTGATCCAAATGAGCCGAACATAGTCTCGAGTCCTAACAGRAAAGCTCCTTTTTTACAACACATTGGCATTTTTATAGGCCTCTATTTGCCTCTTTGTTATTTATGTCATTTATTACACTGATCGATTTTAGTGAACCAAGTTAGACAAAGCGATGGTTTTTGATTYACAATGTCGAGATAGGTGTTTCTATTCACTTACTTAAAAATTGTTATCGACGTTCTAGTTGTAATCGTCTTTATTTTTTCATTAGCTTTTCCCTATATTAAGTTTTCTCTTAGCTTATCTTTCCAATTATAACGAGAGTTGGAAGGTGTTGGGATTATGAGTGAAAAATGTTTATTTCAATGAGGGCACAACTTTGGATTGAAGTTCAATTGTTAGGCACTTTCTATCATCCAGTTCTTCAATCCAATCGTGTTTGAAAAATGATAACGACAAAAACCTAAAGTCACATTTGCATGAAAGAGGRAATTTGTGGCTAATGGTTTGATATTTAATGCTAAGCTTTTTCTTATGATATATTGAAATTGGTATGAAATTAGAATTAAAGCTTTGTTTGGATAGCAAGATACTCCCTCCGATCACAATTAGTTGCTACATGGAGGAAAGCACAAATATTAAGAAATGAGTCGGTGGATGTGGGGACCACATGTAATGAGTGGTAAAATATGGGTTGACATGGGTATTGTAGTAACTAAAAGGTGGAAAATAACAAAAAGTAGGGTAAAGTTGTAAAAAAAAAAAAAATAGTGGGTTCCATAGTCTTAAAATAAAAATGTAGCAATTAAAAAAAAATCATCCAAAAAAGGAAAATGTATCAACTAATTATGATTAGAGGAAGTAGAAGGGAAAGGAAAGTGGATGAAGGGGAAAAGAAGATGAAGTTCCATTCTCCTCCAAAACTCTCCCATTTTGAAGGGATTTTGCTTCTTGAAGAGGGATCTCAATCCAACACCTTATCCAATTAAGGGATTTTTTTATCTTTCCCCATGCCACTCTTTCTCTCCATTTCCTTGTATCCAAACAGTGTTGGTTGTTTCTAGCTTCGATTTTGAGATCATTTCAATCCTTAAGGCAACAAAATAAATACATATATCTTAAAAGTTTCAGTTTTAAGTGTATGTTTCATGTCTTGAAATTAGTTAGACTTGAATGGTGATTTTTGAATATTACTAGATCATAACGACTTGAAATTTTCTCTTTCATATTCAATTTGAGGCTTTGTGTTAACATTAGGCTGTGAAGTTGTGGATATGTTTTTTTTTGCCTGASAATGCTGTGAACTGATCAGTATTGAATGCAAAGGCTATTTGTTTCAGTAGCTTTAACCTCTTGATTTTCTCCTTTTTCTGTTCTTTACCTTGAAGATATACAATTATCAAGGTGTTGTTAATGAAGACTACAATGTGAGCACTCCAGCTCCTAACGGTATGGTTTTTTTTTTTTTTTTTTTTTAAAAAAAAAAAAAAAAAGTTTTGCTCTGTGCTTATACCCTGTCATTATGGTTTAGCATGCTCCCTCTCATGTTTGCAATGTTATGTCTAACTTTTTTAGAATTGCAAGCTGCTACCCCTGCTCCACCTGTCCAGAATGATGATGAAAATGGTGATGATGAACCACCTTTGAATGAAAATGATGATGATGATTTGGACGACATCGACCAAGGAGAAGAGCTGAACACACAACATTTGGTTCTTGCTCAGTTTGATAAGGTATACAGATACTTATAAGCCATCAATTGGTACATGTTTCATGAAGGGCTTTGTTACTTTCAAATCACACATCTATCAACTATATAATTCAATCAACACATTCTGTAGGTGACTCGTACCAAGAGCCGGTGGAAGTGCACYCTTAAGGATGGCATAATGCACATAAACAATAAGGACATTCTGTTCAACAAGGTCAGTTCGATCTGTTACCCAATCAACCATACAAGGCAGTGCCTTGAAATACTAATCTTTTAATTTATTTATTTTCTTGTGCATCAAAACATCCTTTCATTGTTCTCTCCTTTTGTGTTTCCCTGGCAGGCATCAGGAGAATTTGACTTCTAATTTACAAGAATGACGCCTTTGGGGAAGTTCTGTGGCTTTAGGAGGAGGAATGTTATCCAGTGTTGCTATGCAACGTCTCTTATCTTGTCCTGGTTTATTGTTACTAGATCTTTTGAGGGTTGCTAATGGAATCAGTATCTGCTGTTAGAGACTGGATTAATGTGGTTGGCCAGTTGTATATAACGCAAGATCCGTTTGGCCTTTAATGTGGATGGCTAAGTCAGACTATGGAAAATGTGATTCCTTTTAGTACTGTATGCCTTGGAAATTTAGATAATCTACAAGAGATTGCATTTTTTTCCCGGCTCTCTGTTTCTAGCACATGATTGTGTAGATTAGGTTAAACTTTATGTTTAGCTTCATACAATGATGCCTTATGTGCTAACTTTTCTCTGCAACTCTGAATGTAATTTAGCATATTGATCTTGACATTGTTTAGATGAAAACTATCTCCAATATATGAACTTTGATCTACATTATTACAGAACAGAATTTATTGAAAGCACTCATCCATTGAGTGGGGATTATATGATTCTCGATTACATCTCTGTGATATTGATATTAATGGTGGGAGAAACTATTGTGTTTTTTCTGCAACTATACAATGTAATCTGAACAAGTTGAAGATGTCAGTTGAGGCTACAACCTGCTTCTCTTTGCCGTCACAAATTTTACTGGTTTCTCTCTTCGACAGCCCTGGGATTTGTGATGACCGGGTTTTGATGAGGGGAGTCAGCAACTATCCAATGTGATTTGAACAAGTTTAAGATATCAGTTGATGCCATAGATTGCTTCTCCTTGGCTTCACAATTTTTAACAGCTTCTCCCTTCGATGACTCTGGGAGTATTGATGGCGGGGTTTTGATGAGGGGAGTAAGCAAGGGAATGGGAGCTTTCGCGCTGTCAACATGAGAGTTTACAGAGGGATTTAGATTACTGGCGTTGCTTTTGGAATGGATTAAATCAATTTGTAAGCATGGCGGGGCGAGCTGCTTCAATCTACTTGAGTAACTTGAACCATCTTCAATATGGAACCCTTGAAAGATTGTGTTGTCTTGCATTTTTCAAGTAAGATTTTGATGCAATTGGTGTTCTTCAATCGTTCTCTTGTACACCTATTTATTTATTATGAAAGAATGGTGGYGAGTCAAAGATATTGATGAGCAAAGAAAAAAAAAACAAAGGATATTGGCCAAATTTAGATAAGTGTTCATGCAAATTTAACCACAAAATGAGGATTGATTATGTCATTTAAAAGGTAAAAAAAGTAAATTGACTTTCATATAAAGGGTAAATAGATTAAATTGACTTTCATATACTCCATCATTTTCGAGTTTAACAAATAGCTATTAGATAACGACACAGAGTAATCAATTGTAATTGTGAGGGCATGAGTGTCACTTGACAAAACAAGTAAGGGGGCCATTGATTTCCGCATTCTACTAACAAATYCGCACTCCAATTTAGTGATCGCCTTTTCRATCGTTAAAAATTTTACGACCGCCAAAATGATCGCTAAATTRGAGTACAGATTTGTTAGTGAAATAAGGAAATAAGTTCTCAAGTAATTAAAGGGGCATGGATAATAACTAGCAAAACAAATTTCTTTTTGTTCCCATCTCGTGTGTGGGTTTTTTGAAAAAAAATTATTGTTGCATTTATTTACCATTTGTGYCCTTATGGCCTTATCTATACATATAGCTAAATTGAATTGCCTTTTTTGGGGATTGGTCTTTATTTATATTTTATTATTAATTTTATTTAAATTCCATTATTTAGATGAAAGTTTGATAGCTATTTTCCTATTTGTGTGATTGTGTGAGTTATAAACTTACAAAGTTTTTTTTTTCCTTTCTAAAGTTTTTTATTCATAATTTTTTTTTTCCAATTTTTTGAAAATTCGTGCTTAGCATACATGATAAAAGGAGAAGAGAGTCTAAATTGTTTACAAACAACTCCACTATGATATGGAATCGATGTAATGATGGCTATGATGCCTCCATTCAAGCATAATCAACAATGTCCTATCATAATTTATCTTGTTTACCAATAAAAAAATGATTAACAATCAAGGTTTAGATAATTAAAACACGTATACATGTATCAAGAAGTATACAGAGTGCCTTTTAAGCATTTTAGGAAAATTAAAGATAAAATGAGATCAAACTAATAACCAATAAGAACTAAAAGTAGAAATTAGATAAATAATCCAGTAAAGCCCTCAACAACATTTTCTAAAATTCATATGTTCTAACTCACAAGTAGTTAGCCTTAATAATATAACTCGATCTTCCTTTCCAAAAAAAAAAAAAAAAATTAAATCATAATGAGTTATTAACACTGCTACAAATTACACGGAGTACAAAATAAGCATAAAGTCCCCATACTCTTCATGAAGTTATACCAAAATTCGGTATTTATTATGAGCATTGTTTTTTTTTTTTAATTATTATTATTATTATTATTATTATTATTATTATTATTTGTTTTAATATATTTATAATGAACTATGACACTTGAGGTTTTTTTTAACAAAGTTATAGAATATTATAATAATCAATGTGTGATTTTTACAAAGTAAATAAAAATTAAGTTTATCCATTGTTATTTAATTTTCTCACAAGATATGCGTTTTCCCTTGGTATTTTTTCAATATGCCGATGAGGTGTATTATTAGTCACAGGATCAAATCCTCCATCTTTATAATAAACTCTACTACATTTTTCGTATAAAAGAA
>SNQN01001337.1:33166-74929 GCA_008642245.1 Bassia scoparia
ATGGGGGTGAGTCTAGTTCAATGTCTTGGTAGTTGACCATTCGTACCATCTTCAATATTGGCGAATACTGCTATTGAAAGAAGTTCTGTGTCCTTTTGCTCCTGGCATTTTTCGAGACTGTTTCAACGTATCTTCTTGATGATTTGACTCTGTGTGTGATCCACTCGTTTCTTGTAACCTATTTATTTATTATGAAAGATGGTGGTGATAGTTCAACAAGCGCTATTGTAAGTGAGCAAGAAAAAAAAACAAGGAATATATAGGAGCCAAATTAGATACTGATAAGTGTTCATACTCGATAAATTAACACAACAAAATGAGGATTGATCCTGTTCTTCTTCTCTCATAGATTACCTAACAACGCTGAATAATTGACTTCTATGAGAATAAGGTCATAAAGAAGTTAGTTGAATTTCATATACGACATCAATGTCCTTCGGGACGCTTTAACAAATAGATCATTTAGATAACTGGGATACACCGATCCATGACTAGCAGGAAGATAATCAACTATTGATCATATTGTGATCCGCGCTTTGAGTGTCATTGACAAAAAAGTTACGTACGGGGTTTCTTAGTGATGTTCAGCACCATTCTAATTCCCTTGAAAATCAGGATACCGGCACAACTCAATTTAGGGATTGATCTGATTTTCCGAGCGGGTAAGAGAGTGTTACGACGCACAAGCATGCACGACCTTCGCTCATTAGAGTACAGCATTTGTTAGTGAAATAAGGTAATTAGAGTTGGCTCAAGTAATTACATCGAGGGCATGGTATATAGTACAGCAAAACAAATTTCTTTTGTTCGCCATCTGTGTGTGGTTGTTTCTTGAAAAAAAAATTACTTACTTGCAATTATTTACATGTTTGTGGCCGTTATGGTCCTTATCCAATATCATTAGCTAAATTGCAATTGCCTTTTTGGGGATTGGTCTTTTATTCTCTATATTATTTTCTTAAATCTTTAATTTAATTCCTTATTGAAGGTGAAAGTTTGATAGCTATTTTTTCATATTTGGTGTGATTGTGTGAGTTATATAACTTACAAGATTTTTTTTTCTTTCTAATGATTTTTTTATTGCATTATTTTTTTTTTCCATTTTTTGAAAATTCGTGCTTGGCAACTACTGATAAAGAGGAGAAGAGAAGTCTAAATTGTTTTACGAAACAATCCCTATGATATGGACATGTGTAATGAATGCGTATGAGCCTCATTCAAGCATAATGCAACAATCGTTATCATAATCTATCTTTGTTTACCAATAAAAAATGATTAACAATAAGGTTTAGAATAATTAAAACACGGTATATGTATCAAGAAGTTACAAGAGTGCGTCTTTAAGCATTTAGGAAATTAGAGATAAAATGAGATCAAACTAAATAACAATAAGAACTAAAAGTAGAATTATGATAAATAGATCCAGTAAGCCCAACAACATTCTTCTAAAATTCATATGTTCTTACTTCACAAGTAAGTTAGCCTTAATAATCATTCACTGATCTTCCTTCAAAAAAAAAAAAAATTAAATCACTAATCGAACGTTTATGTAACCCAACTGCTCAAATAACGTGCAGTAGAGTGATACAAAATAAGCTCATAAATGTCCATACTCTTCATAAGTCTTTATCTCTAAATTCGGTTTTATTTAGTGAGCGCTCTGTTTTTTTTTTTTTAATTATTATTTATTATTATGTATTATTATTATTTATTAATTAGTTTTGTTAATATATTTTGTGATAATGAACTATGCAACACTTGAGGTTTTTTTAACAAAGTTATAGATATTAGTAATGATCAATTGATTGTGTGTATCTCTCTTACAAAGCTAAAAATAAAATTCAAGTTTTCCATTGTTATATTAATCCTTTTCACAAGATATGCGTTTAATCCCTTGGTATTTTTTCATAATGCCGATGCAAGGGTGTGATATGTAGTATTCAGATCTTAGCAGCATCAAATGCCGTCCATCTTTATAATAAAACTGCTACTACATTTTTCGTATAAAGAAACTGTTAAAAAATCATTTTATAACAAAAAAACCTTATATTGGAGAGGAAATATAATAATTTAAAACTCATTTGTCTTTGCAAGAAAGACCTAAAACTAATGTTTTCTAGGACAAATAGTTATTTGGTACAGAAAATTTGTCACTATGGGAGCGATCTTAATTTCTAGGTACAGGCAATTTAAAACAGAGTTGAATATCCTGTTGATGTAATATGTAAGCTTATATATTGCAATACAGTGATCTCTTCTTCAATTTTTTATTCAACTAAATTATCGATTAATACAAAGTAGTATAGAATGAAGTCTTCAATTATGAGATCCCAATAAAGAGTAGCTTGATTAGATCTTAATTATAAGAATGATTTGTCTAACTCTAGATGGCATAAATGGACGTTCATTCTGATATTTTCGATCTTCGGCATCTGAGGAGAAACAATTAGACAAATCAAAGTATTAAAATGCGAAGGAAAACAAAACACAATTTGTTTTTGAAAATTTTATATATAAGATTGTACTCTTTCTTAAAAGGAGTGTTAATTTATGACTCGTCGATACTTAGCCCCCAAGCTAGACAGCTATATAGAGTAGTCAATCTGAATACAAACGTTAAATTCTAATGGGTCTAATATTTTTTTATCATACATATGATCAATTAATAGGAAGTTTTATTATAGTAACCTAAAAAGGACTTTTTCTTAGGGTATTGAATCTTCTTTAACAATCATTCCTCTTACATTTCCCACGTCTTAGGAAGCCTTTTGTTGCTCCTTAACTGATGTGACTTTGAGTATATTACGATATCCTTGCATGATAGTGTTCAATAGAAGTGGGAGTATATCAAGTTAAACTTTTAAGTACGTTGAATATTTTTCTAATTATAGTATTCATAGTAGGAGCTTCTATATCTGGAATGTAGTTGATATCGTCAATCTGGATTGATATATTTAAAAATATTTTAGGATTCTCCTAATAGTCAAACTTAAATCAGTCTTCTCTGTGCAGTCATTAAGCTAGAACTTCAAAGTATATATTATTGTGGGCTCAGAACTGTCTAAGAATGAGAGAATATTTTTCAATTGAAGAAGAGAATTGAGTTATCTAAGTTTGAGATATCTAAGTCATTCTCATGAACTATTGAAAACTTGCGCTAACCGCGATGAACACAAAACTCTTATGATTTGGTAAACAGAATTTAATTCAAAATCATTATCCATCTCACATCATTTCTGTAGCAGTTTGATATGACATAATTGGACTTATACGGTGGAGTCTAGGCTTGCGCGATTTGGTTTGTTGATTAAGTCATGAAAAGCATTTTTGCCGAAAAAATGATTTCCCTCCTTGTTTGTAAAGTTTTCACTTGTCTCGTTTTGCGTTATTGAAAGAAGTGGAAATACATTTTTGAGGGCTCATAATGGAGAAGAACATGTAATAGTAGAATAAAAGCAAAATCAATTTTTTCTTTTGTGAGAAAGGTAAATTAAGTCATTTGTCCAAACAATCGTCTCCAACCTCTAAGGTCTCTTATTCATTCCCCACCTCCTCTTTCTATACATTTTTTCATTTCTTTACGATTTCCTCTAATCAAAACAACACCCGAGGCAAAAACTTTATTCCTTTTTTTTGAAATACTTTATTCCAATGAAAATTGTTCCTTAAAAATATTTTCCATGAAAAATGACCCACACTTGCTTTTTCCGTTCTCACTTTTTCTCTACAACTTATAAGTGTTATGCCTTGTGCTTTTGCACATATTTATACTCATGTTTACTTCTCTGTCGGATTTGGATAGACCGCTGTTTTAGAAGACAATGATGCGTGCTTTAGATTTAAAATTTATAATCAATTAGAAAAAATTCATGTAGTTGTGTACATTTCATTAAATGATAAGTGTATTATGATTTAAATTTTACATGTGGTTTTTTCTTTCATGAATCTTCATAAATGTGATAAAATGTCGAAAGGTTCTATAAATGTTACTTACATCGACATACTCGTACAATTGTTACAAATAGTAATATTAAATACATAGTGATTTTAGTTATGTATTATAAATTATTTCAAAATAATTTGCAATGATTAGTATTGCAAGTGAATAAAAGTCTATGTAAGTAGTATTTTTTATTTGAATTTTTCATACTAATTAAATAGTTTATATGTATGTTTTATTAATTAAAATATTTATCAGTTATTATTTCATTAAGATATTTAGGAACACTATCCTTCCCTTTCGTCGTGTAATAAAGATCTTTTTGATTACACGATTTTCAATGCTTTCTTTACGTGAAAGTCCGTATCGTCAGTCTAAAATAAAACACTGCGAAAAAGATCATATGCAACACGTTGTTACGAGTCAGATATTCACACACTTGACACACACACAAACTCTACAACTCCTTGCTGATTATTCACTTGTCCGAAATTCCCAATTCTATGCTAGTGTCAGGCGTTTTCGACGCTTTTCCTGTTTTTTGGCACCCCAAAATGCGTCACTTACCAGTTCCCTGCTAATTCATAACCCCCAACACAAGAATACCAATTCAACAGATCATTTTCTCCTCCTTCTTCGCGTATCCTGCATATAAGCCGGATGCTATAATCATCATACTTATTCTTCTCAAACTAACTTTATCTAGAATTGTTAATTATTGATGGATATTGAGGAGTAAGTCCTATAGACTGAAAACCCTTCACTTTCGTTTGACATCATTGTTGACGGTAAAAACAGTATAGTGCATAATATGTCGCAGAAAAGAGATGTACTGACAGAAGCGGTGACGTGTTTGAACCTCTATGAGAAATTGGGCTATGGATTTATGGTATTCTGCCGGATAAAGTACTAAACCTTTGATTTTCTCAATGTAGTCTTATAATTGGTCTAAATGAATTTCTATAATGTATCGCAAAGATGGAATTTTTTTCATTCTACATGATTTCTAAAGAGGGATTACAGAAAACTTTGACCTGGGAGGTATGAAGTATAGGTTATATATTGTGTTGAATAATGAGATGATTGGGACCTCCGGAGCTATCATGAAATTACAATACTTGTCTGTGTGTGTAATATTCTCTGGGCTAGAATGGATAGTGTGGCTGTTGATCAGTAAGAAATGAAGCTTTCTTTAAGTGCCTGAATTCATGACCTCAACCTTCCATGTAGGTTGTACCATTATGTGAATATTGTGTTGCCATAACACTCTTCAATCAGTTGAGATTTTGACGCGCTGTAGAGTACAAGGTTAGCTAAAGACAAATTTTCTAATTAGTTCCCACCAAGTACTTTTTACAGATTTTTTGTTTGTTGTTCTTGTCTAATTCTCCGCTCTTGTTGATTATCTACGCTACACACATATACTTCTCACGAGTTAATATTTTCAGCAGGTGTGTTGACATGGGTTGTAACATATGGGCAATCTATGTAATAATGACCTGTTTGAATTGGCAGTCAAATTAGTAAGAAATGACAATATTTATTTTGTGCACTTACTTCTGGCCCTAGATCCTTCTATAATTCGCCAATCTCGTCTATTGATAAACTACAGGTTGGATAAGAATAGATGAATGCTGATTTGTCTATTTCTATTGTGAGGTTACCTTTTATCTCATCCCTTTGTTGTGTTTTAGTAGTCTAAAATTTTTTATGCTCAAATTGTCCAACATGGATTCGAGCATTTACGAGATCTTCTGCTCTACGATTTATGTTCACTTCGAATCTCCAAGATATGAAACATACGAGCCATTACTCCCTGTGTTTCTAGTATTATATTTCTGTTTCATAATCGGCTAAGATTAGCATCTTTCTAGACATGTTTCGCAAAGTTGACATCTCTCTCTCTGTTCTTTTTCACTCAATATTTTCAGGTTTGTATCGTGTCTGTCATCTACGTGTGAAGATACTTACAAGTTAGTTGGGGATATTGGTTGCTGGCAGCTGCTCTGATATCGTCACTATATCACTAACCGATATTCCTTAGCTTTTTGTTGATTTCGAGTGAATTATTCACCTTCAAAGGATGATTCTCACTGTAATGATTTTGGATTGGATAATGGCAAACCTCTCTAGAGCTAGTGGTACGGCATGGTTCAAATGACATCAGTTTAGCAGGGATTGGTGGTACGCAACCTTTTTCTAGTGCATTCTTTGGATCTTTAGTTTGTGTGGTCTCATGCAGTACTATATGTATTGGTTCTCATTCTTACATTCTCTTAATTCATTGAGAAGTCACCATAAGACTGTTGTCTGCGTGCTTAATGCAATGAAAAGCACTGACTCTACTTTAGGTGGGAGCTACTGTTTATCTGTAGTTATTATTTCGTTTTTCCGATGTGACTTCCTTGGTATATCTAAGCGCTTCTAAGTTCGCAGTAGCATTGTTTTTAATTCTAGATAGATTTTATGATCGCAAATTTAATACAATATCTACCTCTATAATACTCAAAGAAGGACAGAGAAACGACGAGCTATCATGCAAAAGACGGCAATTAATTAATGAAGAGTTGGTGGCGAAACTTCTTTAGCTTAAGTAATTTGCCCTAACTATACAATTTGAAGACTAACATCTGTTGGGAGGAAATTTTAAAGCTACTTTTTCGTTATGGACTAAGGCATTGGGTGGGTGATTGCACTTTTTAAGCTCTAAAAATTTGTTTTCATAAGAAAGATAGGTAGATGGAGAATGAGGATATACTCTTGAAAGTGAACCCTTTGTTGAGTAATTACGTTTTTGACTCTGAATTCGATTGTTCTCGCTCATGCAATTGCCAATGGGGCACTCTTTACATGCAGAATACAGTGCCCCTTACTCGAATTATCGAAGGAAGAACTAATACGTTGAAAAGACTCTTTAAATAAGTACTTTGGTATTACTGGTATGTTGTCTCTCTCATCTTAATATTACTTTCTTTTACTATCTTCACCTTTAATTCATGCTTAATAAATTTGGCTAGTTGGCATCTTTGCAACTCTTACGGTTGGTTAGCACTTGTTGTTGGCAATTGGCACAATTAGACCTCGCGTTGGAGATGTTGGCGCTAGCATGTATGGGCTAGGGTTAAGTAGATGATCCAATTGCGCAATTATGTGTCTTGAGTATATAGTCTCCCCCCATCGCCTGCGGTGGTTGCTTCTAGGGCCTATTGGTCAAGGTAAAGGATCTTGCAGGAGGTCTACAAGGATCGAGCCTATTGCCTGCTCTGATAAACTTCGTGGCAGACTGCTGGTGATATAGTGTCTGGAGAGCGATCGAAGACACATTAATTCAATAAAGTCTCTATCAAGATCAAGACTCAGAGTTAGCTTTTCAGAGGTGTTTAAGGTCCGAAATTTGAAAGCTTTTATCATCGGTGGAGGTCTTGTTTTTTTCAAGCGGTAATTAGTCTATTGGCTCATGGTTTTGCCTATAAATGTCCTTGATTATAGGACTCAATCTTTTTGTGACTCCCTTTTACTATAAGTGACTTTCAGATAAGATCAAGGTCATTGTGTTTGTAATTTTGTAATTTTATGGTCGATCAATACTTACTAGGCTTAAGGTCCAAGGTTATATTATATTCCACAAATTTCTCTGTTCTTCAATATTCTAGAGTTCTCTCTTCTAGCTTCATCGTAAAGTGTAAAATGTACAATGATTGGGTTCGAACCCTACTTGACTAAGAAATAGACTGTCTGGTATTGTGCTTGCTTGCATGCAATGAATGCTAACTCAAGTTCAGTGTATACATGGCGTTCGTTTTAAGGTATTAAGTCTATTCGAAAGGTAGAATCACATGTCACAAAATATTATGAACATGCAACGTTTATGGAGGCACTATCATTAGTCTCTCCTTCTCATTCCCGATCTTGCAGTTTATATATGATAAGTGAGTGGCCTGTTCTTAACGTTGATGATTTGGAAGGAAACCCTTGCTAATTCAGGAGGTGTAGTGGGATGTAAGTAATGTATTTTAACATTCTCTTTTCCACACTTTGAGTAGTAGTAGCTTTCATGTTCTTCAACTTCTTCACACTTTGGATTTGGGAAAAGATGCTAATTTGGCTGGTATATTAATAAGACTTTGATTATGGGATGTTGAACAGGTTGTGTCCTTGTTCCTCCTTGCTGCTTACTACAAGTTTTTTGGAGGACTACCTTTTGTYGCTGTAGCTGCTTTGCTTCTATATGTCGGTAGCTATCAAGTAATGTCCTAAAATCACATATATTTTCCTCTTTGTGAAGAAGCTCACAATTCCATTTTTTTCTTCTAGAAATAGTAGTATATTGTTGAAGCTGATCCTTTTAGTAAGATAAATATTTGAAATGTTCAGAAGTTTGAGCAACATTGGAGAAATTTGCTACTGACATTGTCTCTTTTCTTAATTTGGTGTCTCAGATATCTTTTGGACCTATCAGCTGGCTAATGGTGTCAGAGATATTTCCTGTCCGCACAAGAGGCCGAGGAATAAGTCTTGCTGTTTTAACAAACTTCGGTTCAAATGCTCTTGTGACTTTTGCTTTCGCACCACTGAAGGTAGGGTTTAGATTTATGAATTTTAAAACCTGAACTATATTGTTTTTCCGTCTAGTTCTGCAAGACTGCAATGTTCTCTGTTAACTTCTGTTAATTTTACAGGAGTTGCTRGGGGCCGATAACCTTTTTGTCCTATTCGGATTTATAGCCTTGCTGTCGCTTGTATTTGTATTGATTCTGGTCCCAGAGACGAAAGGCTTAAGTTTGGAAGAAATTGAGGCTAAACTATCAGAATGAGAACTYGGGTTCGATGCTACAGCACTAAGCCCGTGTTATTTCGTCAATGTAAATACAGATAATTATCTATAATAATGTGAATTTTTATGAGCTTTGAGAACTCTTTTTAAAGCAGTTATTTCGTATTCTAGTTTTGCACATTGGGGGAGGGCTTCTAAATGCTGAACAGCTTAATTCGAATTCCAGTATTGCAGGACTTTCAGGTTAGGTGCTATTCGTGTTAAAATACGCTTTACAGTGATGCATATTCTCAATGTTCAGGAGATTCAACCTTTCACTATTCAATTTAATGAGAAAGTGCTGAAGAGAGGAAACCCTGCTCGTGTAGCTTCACTTACATCAAACTGAACACACTTCTCATTCCAAAAAAATAAAAAATCGCATACTAGTATACTACATTCCATCTAAAAAAACGGAGGTAGTATTTAATGGTTATGAGCATAAGAAACAAAATAAAAATTCATTTTGACAGATTGCGATTGTGGAAGCCATTATAAATGGTTCTACCGGTAGTCATTTGTTTTGGAAAAGGCTAGAATTCTGTATGCTCAGATGGCTGTTAAATGCAGGAAGGAAAATCAACTTCTGAAGTAATTAATTATAAGAAATGACCCAGCAATGTTACAATGCACATTAGATCTACATACAAGAATATAAGTCTAACCTAATATCTGACCTAGAATTCTGGCTAACACAAAATTCTTAATACATACCAAGTATGATTCAACGACCATATTGGAGCAMTGAATTTGTGGATGACATAATCCCAAGAGAAGCACCTTTGGATGATGATGACAATGGATCTGATATGCCCCAAGCCTCTCCAAAAGCATTACTGTCTTGAATGTCATACTCAGATGGTATATCTGGCGAGGTCGCGCTTCCAGAAAGAACCTGAACTACTTGCCTCATTGTAGGCCTTTCTTCTGCTATTGGATGCAAACAGAGAAGGCCTAACTTTAAGACCAGCTCCATTTCGTTTTCCTGATATTCTCCTGCCATTCTAGGATCACTCTCCTTCAGAATATACCCGAGCTTCCAACAATCATAAACCTAGTCACCGAGGAAAAAATCCTCTGCATGGGCATCGGGCTGCCTGCCTAATGGCCTCCTCCCACAACAAACTTCAAGTAAAAACATCCCAAAACCAAAAACATCTGAGCTGGTGGTAGGTTTTTGCGTTCTACTTATCTCTGGGGCAATATATCCAATTGTTCCCACCACATTAGTTGTCCGAGGATCATTGTTATGATCATAGAGTATGGCCAAGCCAAAGTCACYCAACTTTGCGTTCATCTCAGCGTCTAACAAGACATTACTTGCMTTGATATCACGGTGAAGTACAACTTGTTCCCACTCCTCATGAAGGTATATCAGGGCAGATGCCACTCCTTTTATTATCTTGAACCTCAAGGACCAACATAAATTTGATCTGTTATCCATGCCAAAGAGGAACTTGTCAAGGCTGCCATTAGGCATATACTCATAAACCAAAAGAAGCTCACCTTCTCTTCTGCAGTAGCCAAGGATTTGTACCAAGTTTCTATGCCGTAGCTTTCTCAAACTAGAGATTTCTGCAACGAWTTCTTTCATCCCTTGWYTGGAATCATGAGAGAATCGTTTCACAGCAACTTGGTCTGTTGTAGAAGGTAGAACAMCCTTGAAGACGTTCCCAAAACCACCACTTCCAAGAAGCTCGGAGTTCTTAWAACCCTTTGTTGCTACGAACAGATCCTTAAATGAGAATCTCGTAGGGTAAAATTCTTTTTTCCCAAGGTTCAAACAACTCTTYGTATTTCTTCCTCCAAAGAAACCAAACAGCTGCAACAATCATTAATAATAACAGTATAACTACAATGAACAGAAGTACAAACACTAATTGCTTTGAGCTAATTCCCTTTTGATGTTTGATTCTTGGAAGAGGTGGAAGCTTGGAAGGGTCTAAATCTTGTGCATTACCGCTTTGATTCCAACTCCATCCTAGTATGTAATGACTATTTGGTACAAGGCCAGTAGCAGAAGAGAAGCCGACGTACATGGATTCAAGGAGTATTGTGGAAAGATCTACTTCATAAGACAGTAAGCACTTGCTAGGCTTTGGATGACGAAAAGGAGCTAGGGTTACATTAACAAACATCTCTACCTGATCATACTCTATCCAAATTCGGATGGCTTTCCCACTATTTAGCAGCAGGGTTTTGTTCACCCTTTCTTTGTCAGAATAGTATGATGCTGTACCAGCAGCAACATATTTGAGGMTATTTATATCAACCCCAACATGGTTGCCATCAATGTCTTCGACATCAGCGTTTTGGATTGTGTCTAACTCTACACCAAATACATGATTAGAAAAAAGGCCGTTGGTTGAAGCATTGAAGAGTCCTAAGTCTTCAGATGGGAGATTGTGTGTGAAATCCGTGGATGGACTAATGACAGAGACGATTCCATGGCCAGAATGATTTGGTACTAGAGGATACATTGCAAAAACAAAAGTGACTTGACTCTTGAAAATTCAGCTTATATGATAGTCTATGATGTTGCTCTTATACACATCTAGATGTGTATAAGAGACAGGACGAGTGTGGACAAAAGTGACTTGACTCTTGAAAATTCAGCTTATATGATAGTCTATGATGTTGAAGATTTGTTATTATTGTATGTTTCAAAGTTTAAGGCATGCCGAGAAAACTACTATTTAGCTATGTAAAATGTATTAGACGCGTCTTGTGTACTACTTACAAATTTTAGCCAAGCAGAAAACCTTCGTTTTTGTAAACCTAAGTATAAGGGTGTTAGGTAATTGACAAATTCGATCAACATGGCTTGCCTTGTATGAAATGGCATCTTGTAAAGAAGACATTTCCATGGCCTGGGGTGAGAAAAGTCACAGTTGGAATTCTAGTTTTTGTTGACCTATCTGAGTAGGCATAGTTAGACAAGTGAAAGCTCGTGCAGTCTGCAGTCATGCCACGGCTATTTAATCTGCTCCATTTAATTAGCCATCGTTCCTTAACCGTCGTTTCAAGTGAAAACAATAGTTGTAGGGAATGGAAAATGATTTGGTCAGAAGATCACAGGGTGTGGATCAGATATTTGTTCGAAAACATTGAAGTCCTGTGACATTGTGAATTTATTATGTTAGCTCTATTCAGCGCCAATCATTCCTTTTTAGATGACAATGATTTTTAACTGATATATATGTTAGAAAATTTATGGAGGTAGATGGCAGCAGATCACACGCACGTGCACGCGCACACACATGCACACATACTTGCGCCCCAGAGTCACTTGTACGACTCCAACCTTAAGTTTTGCATAACATGTTTACAGACCACATAGAGAATTAACTGTGTAATCTAGCAAAGCTAACTGAACCAGGGATTCAGGGATTAACTTGTCAAGAACCTCTTGACACTATCAGGGATTCAAGGGCTAGGGGCCCAGTGGGCGAGCGGGTGACGAGTAGAGCTATAGCTCTGGTGAAAATACCATTATTTTTCCCTAACATGAGAAAAAATTTACCTGTGAATTTCAAAAGTGCTTATGACTAATGCTTTCCCTTTTAGTGTAAGGCATGACTCATGAGATTTATGATAAATGACAATTTAGCATGATTTGCCATTTGCCATTGGCTTGTTTGAAATGGCATCTAGTAGAAAAGTATCCAGAGTCCAGACTATCTTTTTTTTTTCCTGTTTTCTGTTTTCTACTCACAACAATAAATCTCAAGTTTCAGAGATTTAAGTGTTTAACCTACTGAAGGAATACTTGTTTATTGTTAAGAAATGTGTTGTTCTTTTACTAAATCGTTTTGATTTGTGTTGGTCAGCAAGTGATTGTGTTTCTGCGTGATTTCAGGCACAGAGCACAATGGACATTCATGGTTCCCCTGCAGGTAGCCAACCGATTTGGAAAAATCTGAAGTTTGGTATGCTCAGAAGTCAGAAAACTATTGAATATTTGAAATTCAGGAAAGAAATGAACTTCTAAAATAGTAAATTATCTTACAATGCAAATGAGATTAACATACATCCACCTGAGTCATCAGCACTTGACTAACCCAAGATTTGACCTAGTATACTAACCTAACACCGAATTCTTAAACCTTTGATTTAACGACCATATTGGAGTGATGAATTTGTGCTAGACATAAGCCCTTGAGAAGTCGTTCCAGATGTTGATGTGAATAAACTCGATTTGCCCGTGGTCTCCCCGAAGGARTTACCACCTATAATGTCATATTCAGATGCAATATCTGGTAAAGTTACACTTCCATTAAGAAACTGAACTACTTGCCTCATTGTAGGCCTTTCTTCTGCTGTTGGATGCAAGCAGAGAAGGCCTAACTTCAAGACCAGCTCCATTTCCTTTTCCTGATAATCTCCTGCCAATCTAGGATCACTCGCCTTAAGAATATGCCCGAGCTTCCAACAATCATAAACCCAGTCGCTGAGGAAAAAATCCTCTGCATCGGCATCAGACTGCCAGCCAATTGGCCTCCTCCCACAACACACTTCAAGTAAAAACATCCCAAAACCAAAAACATCYGAGCTGGTGGTAGGTTTTTGCGTTCTACTCATCTCAGGGGCAATATATCCRATTGTTCCCACCACRTTAGTTGTCCGAGGATCATTGTTATGATCATAGAGTCTGGCCAAGCCAAAGTCACCCAACCTTGCRTTCATCTCAGCATCTAACAAGACATTACTTGCCTTGACATCACGATGGAGGACAACTTGTTCCCACTCCTCATGAAGGTATTTAAGTGCAGATGCCACCCCGTTTATGATGTTGAACCTCTGGGACCAACATAAAACTGATGTGCCATTCTTGCTAAAGAGAAACTTATCAAGGCTCCCGTTAAGCATATACTCATAGACCAAAAGAAGCTCGCCTTTTCTTCTGCAGTAGCCATGGAGTTGTACTAAGTTTCTATGTCTTAACCTTCTCATACTAGAGATCTCTGCAACGAATTCTTTCATCCCTTGTCTGGAATCATGAGAGACTCGTTTCACAGCAACCTGGTCTCTTGTAGAAGGCAAAACACCYTTATAGACTTTCCCAAAACCACCACTTCCAAGAAGCTCGGAGTTTTTAAAACCCTTGGTTGCTACAAACAGATCTTTATATGAGTATCTATTAGGGGAGAATTCCTTTTCCCAAGGTTCAAGCAACTCTTCGTATTTCTTCCTCCAAATGAACCAAACAGCTGCAAGAATCATCAACAATAACAGTATAACTATGATTATTAGAACAGGAAAAATTAGCTGGTTTAAGCTTTCATTCSGATGTTTGATTCGTGGAAGTGATGGAAGCTTGGAGGGGTCAAAATCTTGTGCTATACCACTTTGATTCCAGCTCCATCCTAGTATGTAATGAAAATTTGCTGTATTTCCAGTAGCAGAAGAGAAACCAACATACATGGAATCAAGGAGTATTGAAGAAAGATTGAAATGATAAGACAGTAAACACTTGCTAGGCTTTGGATGACGAAATGGAGCTAGTGTTACATTTACTAACATCTCTACCTCATCATAGTCTATCCAAATTTGCATTGCTTTCCCACTATTTAGCAGCAGGGTTTTGTTCACCCTTTCTTTGTCAGAATAGTATGCTGCTGGAGCAGCATCATCAGAATCAACGCTATTGATATCAACCCCGACATGATTGCCATCAATATCTTTAACATCAGCGTTTTGGATCGTGTCTAACTCTACAGCAAATACATGATTAGATTTATTGCCATTGTTAGAAGGATTGAAGAGTCCTAAATATGCATGTGGGAAAGCTTGTTTGAAATTTGTGGATGGACTAATAACGAAGGCGATTCCATGGCCGGAATGATATGGTACTTGAGGATACATAGCGAAAACAAAAGTGGTGGAAAATGATAAATGTCTTGGTCTGAAGCTCACTGGATGTGGATAGAAAGCATGTGAACTAATGCGTTGCGAGAAGTTTGTCAATTGCAGAAGACCATTTGGGAGGATAGTTGCTACCCCATCAATATGAAGTTTATTGATGGAGCCTGAGAAACCATTGTAGATGAAGTGTGTTTCAYCTTGAGCAAAAGCATATAAGACCAATGCAAAAAWAATTATAAGGCTCGTTATTCTTGGGCGAAAATRAAAAATAGCCATTAGAGGCATAAGATTGAGATTTGGGAAATTCTGGCTCTAGGAAGCCTGATCTATTTGCATTATATGTTGAATTTTAAGTCACTGAGGATTAGTCAATGTATGTACACAGTACTAATGAATTATTGATCTGTATTTACATACTTCGTACTCTTTATGACTATGCAGTGTATATATTTCTGTACCCAACACACACACACASAGAGAGACCCCACCTAGAAAAGTCTTGTGTAAAACATTTAAGGCACACCGTGACCGGATAGAACATATTTGAGYCTAGTGGACTACAAACTCGGAAAATTTAGTCCAAAAGAAYAAGGCCTAAGYTGTATAATGTAAAAAAGAACTTTTCCAYTAATGAAAATATTAGATAGCCGATTAAGGCYGAGAGGGGAGAGGAAGGTGAGAGGTAGAGGAAAACCAAAGCAAACTTGGATGAGGTGGTTGAAAGCGATATGTAGCTATTGGGAGTTGATAAAAATGTGGCTTCAAACATTGAAAAATAGCATTGGTGAAGCCGCCATTTTTTACCACCATGAAAAGTATTTTTATTTCTGAAAATCATTACTAGATGCTTTACCTTAAGCATAAGGTGTTAGGCAAATCACAAATATAACATGGCCTGCCTTGTATGTAATGGAATCTCATTTATTTYAAGATAAATCTTAATTTCTACTTAATATCAAATGGGTGGGTCGGGTCGGGGTTGTATATAAAAAGTATAGTCGAAATCCGCCCAAAAGAGCGGGCTTATGCKGCCCGAATCGGGGTTTTGAACTAAAAAWTGATTTTTTTTAGTTGCCCAAARCCCTCATTTTTTCGGGCGGACCGGGCCGGGTCAACTGGCCGGCTAACGTTGATCACCTCTACTCCAAATTTGTCTTATACTATATCTTTCTATGTTGCTGTAACATTATTTGATGGCTGACATTTATAAGGTGACCTAGTAATATGGAAGAATGATAATCAACTCTGTAAATCCTTTTCTCTAGGCACCTGGTTCTTGGTCACCAGTGGTTTCGACGAATAGTCTGTAGCCATCAAGTAACTTAATAAGTCACATTGCTGTTCGACGATGTTGACATATTCATTGCAGATTGGCCAAAGAAGACAAGAGAAGTTGCAGGTAGAATTCCAGTTTCCATCAATCTAATTGATAATAATTAGACAAGAAATTTTTGTATCTTTGTTTCGCTATTCTTCTGCTCCAATGGATTAATATCGCTTCCTTAGCTCTCCTGTTTATCCTCGCCCATCTTTGGCTGCCTGTGAGGAGGTTTGTGTTGGACCTCTGCCTACAAGTGCCACTGCCGTGTCTCCTGCTGATACAGGTATGATTTGTTCTTCAATTTTTTTCGTCAATTGCTTAACTTGAGGTTCATTAATTCATTCATCAGTTATTATTTTTTCAAAAGAGCCAGCTTTCTRAATTGACTGCAATAAGAAACAGATCAAAAGAAGAAAGGAAAACAAGGTGCAAAACTGTATGAATTTTAGTATCAGCAAATTCAAAATGAAGCATTAACAGTGGTTTAAGGTACATAATCTGATATTCACATTACAATATTGTTTAATTACAGGCATTTCTGTTGTAGTGTTAGGTCATTAGATGGACTATGCACGAAATTGCWGCAAACTAAGCACGCGACACAATCATCCTACTCAACGACCATGCATAAGGACTGAATCAGTACTGGATAAAGAAGTAAAAGAACCGACATCAGATGCAGAGTCTGATGATGGTGGAAATACAGCTCCCTGATCCAAAGCTTTGCTGTTACTGTTATCCAGAATTTGCATTACTTGCCTCATGCTAGGCCTTTCATGTGGATTATTATGGCAGCACATCAATCCTAGCCGCAAAATGAGCTTCATTTCTTCAGCAACGTAGTTACCCCTCAACCTAGGATCACTTGTCCTGAGGATTTCTCCATTTTCCCAGCACTGGAATACCCAATCCACTAAATTCTCTTCTTCAAGGGAATGCGGAGATATTGGCCGCCTTCCACAAACCACTTCAAGCATAAACATTCCGAAAGCAAAAACATCAGTACTAGTTTTTGGCTTTCCTGTGATAGTTAGCTCTGGTGCAATGTATCCAAAAGTCCCAACCACACGTGTGGTTCGTGGACCGGTATCATGGTCATACAATCTTGATAGCCCAAAGTCACCTAAACGAGCATTCATGTTATCATCCAAAAGAACATTGCTTGCTTTTACATCTCGATGAAGAACAACTTGTTCCCACTCTTCATGCAAATATTGCAAGGCAGAGGCCACACCTTTAATGATTCTGACTCTTTGATGCCAAAATAGGTTTGCCTTCTCGTCACTGAAGAGATACTTATCGAGGCTCCCGTTAGGCATGAAATCATAGACTAATAGGAGCTCRCCTTTTCTCCGACAATAACCTAAAAGTTGTACCAAGTTCCTATGCCTTAGCCTTCTCATGCTGGCAACTTCAGCCACAAATTCTCGCAATCCTTGTTTGGAATCATGTGCGATTCTTTTGACTGCGACTTCTGTATTAGAATGAGGCAGTGTGCCTTTGTAGACCTTTCCGAATCCTCCAGAGCCAAGAACCTCGCTTTCTTTAAAGCCTTTTGTAGCTCTATATAGATCCTTGTAGAAGAATCGATGAACAGCATAATCTGCTTCCCATACRTCATGCAATTCTTCATACTTCTTCCTTCTTATTATCACATAAGCAACCAGGAAAATGCTGATGAAAAAAACAACCAGCACAACTAAAGGAACTATAACAGCAAGACTTAATCTCTTTCTTGGATATTTTAATTTGGGAAATGAAGGAAGTTTAGAGGAGTCTAAACTTTGTGCTTGGCCACTTTGATTCCAACTCCATCCCAGTAAGTAGTGGCTATTAGTCGATAAACCAGTTGATGAAGAAAAACYGATGTATGCAGGATTCGTTATGATATTGGAGAGATTCAAGCGAGTTGATAGCAAAGAGTGCTTTGGTTTTGGTTCATCAATTGGAGCCAACTTCACACTCACTAACATCTTCACTGCATCATAATCTATCCAAACTTGCATTGGTTTGCCACTAGTAAGCTGCAGGCTTTTATTCATGCCATCTTTTTCGGAGAAGTACATCGCAGGAGMAGAAGTAACTGAGTTCAGACTGTTAACATCAATTCCGACATGATTGGCATTGATATCTTCAAAAAGTGCATTCTGAACAGTATCTAATTCCACTGCAAATATATGATTTGCAAGAAAACCATTGTTGGAAGCATTAAAAAGCCCCAAGTATTCAGCTGGGACGCTCTGGCTGAAATCCATTGATGGCGAGATGACAAAGGCGATTCCATGTCCACTRTGCGGTATGTCAATTTCTCGTAATATGGCAAACACAAATGAAGTAGAAAAGGAAACATCTTTGTCGAATCTGACAAGCGATTTATAGAAAGCATGACCCTTCTGCAGCTTTGTGGTGTTGGTAAGCTGCAGTAGGCCATTAGCATGGATGTTCGCAAGCCCATCGAGATGCAGATGAGCTTCCGTAAAACCATGATAAACAAACTGTTTTTGGTGCTCAGCGAAGACAACTGTTATGGAGAGGAAGAAAAAAAACAGAATGTACCGGTTTCGGTAAGCTGTAGACATCGGCCACAGAACAGAAGAGGATTTGCAGYTGATCATATAGCTGATGAGCTATTATAAAGCTAACTGATTGCAGAATTACTTCCTCTCCTTTTTAACAAAAACAGAAATCATGCAGTCAAACTATTTGAAAAAAAAACATTGCTACTAATACTCAAGAAGTCAAAGGATTGATGCTAGTTTCTTAGATATTTCTAGCCTAAATTATTGAACAGTCGGACAATTTAATAGAAAATTTTCAACGACCAGAACTTGTAGACTTAGAAGAGTTCATTAGAAAGTGATCAATATGAGCCTATGACTGGAAGACAAATGTTAAGCTTACATATGTGTCAGTGTAACAATGGTCCTTCTCCGTCTCTGGATGAAAAATGAATGTACAAAAGATCCTTTATAGAAGCGGCCATCGATCGGAGTAGCCCCTTTACGCCCAGCCACTGTCACAACCGTCACAACTCACAAGTCGTCCTGTATTGTCCCGCTTGTTATTCAGCTTAATATACAGCTAAACCATTTCCGAAAAGTTGAAGAAAATAGCCTGCGAAACTACCCGCAGACTCCACCAGTTTTGTCTGACAGTCTGATATAAGAGATTCAATATGGGCAGGCTATAAGAAAATGGGATTGAAGGCAAGTGTGAGTACTTAATTAAGTTAATCGGGAGAAGAAATGAGATAACCATGAACATTTCTAGTGTCTAGAAAATTAAAGAAATCCAAATCCAAGCATTTTACGACATATCGTAAATTTTGACAATTGACAAACCTAACACAGAAAAGGTTGATGACTTTGATTCAATTATAACTAATAATACTGTTAGTGCTCTCCTACAAGCTAACTAAAGCACAAAGTGGGAGTAATTGTCTTAAGACTTAAGAGTGCACCAAAACTTCAAAAATTGACTCCTTCAACAATGCAGACGCCTCAGTGAGTCAGTGATTATGACAGTCAATGTCAAACCTGAAAGCTCCCTTCAAAAAATTGGCCATTTTGAAATTTCAAGGATCAAAGAAAGATTTGCACAGGATTATTAAAGACATCACCTACCCTGTCGAAAAAGTAAGTCGTGCAACGACGATATTAAACACAAGATCAGGATCCAAATGGAGATTAGGCGATTGGGAATGTTGATTAAAGCCAATTTATATAACCAGCAATCTAAATTTTCAGATCAGCAAAAAATTGTTCAGGAGAAACGCTGCTGGTTCTGAGAGCTTTCAGACCGAGCGGTTGAACTGAGTCAGATATCGAGCTCTAAGATACAAATTGAACACCAGGACAACTTGAAACATTATAAACAAAACTAACAGGAAAATTTACTACTTCGTACAAAAGTATTTGAGAGTTATCGATCAGAAGTTCAAAATCTAGACAGCAAAACCCTGCAGAAGCAGGACGCTTAGAAAAAAAAAAATAATGATATTGTGAATCATTTCTCAGAATTACATTACATACACTAATCTAACGCCCATATTTTAATATAGAATCACTACTGTATGAAGCATAGGCAGAGTTCCCTTCAGAAGATGTGGGATATGAACCCAAARCTTGATTGCTGAGTGTCGGATGAGTAGCTTTAGTATCGAAAGGAAGCATCTCAGGCAATGCATTATCTCCATTCAAAAACTGCATCACTTGCCTCATGTTAGGTCTTCCTTCGGGTCTTGGATGGCAGCAAAACATACCTAGCCTTAAAATTAGCTCCATTTCTTCTACAACATAATTTCCTCCTAATTTAGGATCACTAGCCTCGCTAATCGCCCCATTTTTCCAGCATTCATACACCCAATCAACTAAATACATTTCACCATTCGAACCGTGAAGACTTATTGGACTCCTCCCACATGCAACTTCTAGGACAAACACCCCGAAGGAAAATACATCGGTGCTTGTGGTTGCCTTCCCCTTTCTAGTAAGCTCTGGCGCAAGATATCCAACTGTTCCAACCACATGGGTAGTCTGAGGATTGGTACCATGATCATATAACCTTGCTAGTCCAAAATCACCAAGTCTTGCATTCATGTCAATGTCTAGTAAAACATTACTAGCCTTGACATCTCGATGCACAACTACTTGCTCCCACTCTTCATGGAGGTATACAAGCGCAGAAGCCACACCACGTACGATTTTGAATCTAGTGTTCCATGGAAGGTTTGGCTTTTCATCTTCGTAAAGATATTTGTCAAGACTACCATTAGGCATGTAATCATAGACTAAAAGCAACTCTCCTTTCCTTCGGCAATACCCTAGTAGCTGCACCAAATTCCGGTGTCTTAGCCTCCCCATACAAGCTACTTCTGCAACAAATTCTCTCATTCCTTGRCTTGAACCATGTGAAACTTTCTTTACAGCAACTTCAAGTTTTGGGGAACGTAACACTCCTTTGTAGACCTTTCCAAAACCTCCAGCTCCCAAAAGCTCCTTGTCTTTGAACCCCTTCGTAGCTCCGTAAAGATCCTTATAAGAAAACCTCTGCAGGAGGTATTCTTGCTCCCAATCTTCCATAACTTCCTCATACTTTTTCCTCCTAATGACATAATAAACTAAACCAATTRTTACCACAAYTACAGATATAACAATCAGCAAGATCATGGAACCCACACTCAATTTTCTTCCCCGACTTCCATAACGAGGAAGCTTAGGAAGCTTTGTTAAATCAAATTTTTGAGCTTCCTTCCCACCCTGCGCGAAGCTCCACCCAAGTAAATAGTGACTACTAGACACTGACCCAGTTGATGAAGAGAAACCAACATACATGGTGTCTGAGACAACTTCAGAAAGATTGACATGTAAAAATAACAGAGGCCTACTTGGTTTTGGGAGTCCAAGAGGAGACATTGTTACATTAACTGACATGTTGTTATGATTATAATCWATCCAYAGTTGCATTGGTTTCGCGCTTACAAGGCTAAGGTTCTTGGTAACTTTTTCAGCATCAGAAAAATAAGCTGCCGAAGCTGATAYATTTGAAATCAGGCTATTGATATTAATTCCAGCATGATTACTATCAATATCCTGGAATTCATAATCCTGAATAGTATCTAATTCCACAGCAAAAATATGGTCTGAAGCCTTAAAATCTGATGAAGAGTTAAAGAGGCCAAAAAACTTGCCTGGAACACCATGGTGAAAGTCCATTGAAGGAGAAAGAACAAACACAATTCCRTGACCGGTAATGGCAGGAATTTCAGGGTACATGGCAAAAACATAGGAGGTTGAAAAGGAAAGAGACGGCGATGAAGACGAAAAGTTTAGAGGAAGTGGATGAAAAGCATGAGCAGTTAGCTGTTTTGTATAGTTGGTTAGCTGCAGCAGTCCATTAGAGTGGACTGTCGCAGCTCCATCAAGATGAAGCTTTGCATCCTGGAACCCATGGTATATGAACTGGTTTGAATCTTGAGCATGATTTGTGGGTGCTAAGGTCAAGAGATGAATTACTATGGAACAGAGTATAATTCTGAAAGCCATGAAAGAAGGATGACAGATTTTTCTGATGTGGAAGACAATAAAATGAAGAGGAAAGTGCTTAATTGTGGTCTTAGCCTTTGATTAAAATATCATTACATGGTAGTTGTGTTTAAGAGGGAACCCAAGAAAGATGAAGTCAACATAATTACTTTTGTGGAAGGACAGCAGGTCAAATAAGTTAATAGAAAAATCAAAGGCACTCAAATATGACAGTGACTGCACACCAATAATGATGAAAAGGAGACCATATGTACAACATAATTGACAAATTATATAATAAATGCCTTTCACACTTAAAAGGGGAATTAATTTCTCCTCATCAAATTGTGTTCAGCAGCCCCTAAGAAAGATAAGAGCATGACTTTTTGTWCATCACGTATAAGGATAATWAAATCAATAGTAAAACTTTTTATTTCAATAGACAACCCTTTCAGGCTTTCATAACCAGATTGTGATTGGCCAAAATAGCATTGAMGTTATATTTTTCGACGTTTTTTATTCCAATTTTTTGCACACATTATTTTTAACTTAAAAAAATAGTTCAGATGTATTTTAATGGTTTAATGATGAGTACAAAAGTAAAAAAACGTTGTGTCAAAAGAAACTGTGGAAACCATACTGTAAAAATACTTGTATTTGATAGTTATGAGTTTTGGTTCTTGTTAGAACAAAGTAAATCTTGGTCCTAAATGGTCCCAACCTAAAAGTATCATGCAAATTGCATACAACCGATTCACCACTCAGACCCCTCGTGCTACCAATGAGCTAAATGGGGCCTACTGTTTGCACATTTCCTCAAAATTTACTGAAACTACTGTCAAATTTGCAAGTTTTATAAAGTATTTGAAACGTTAAGATGACTGAAGATGACATTGCAGTTGATATAAGACTATCATTCAACGTTTGTAGGAGAGAAGGTGGTTACCAAAATGATAGACGCAATAGTTGAAGACTAATAATACGTTCGTCTTTGAATGACGATGCACCACATCACAGACCAAGTAGTAATTCTTCAATGCTGTCAGTTTGTCAAGAATGTCTGTCTGTTTAATTATTCCAGAGCTCATGATAGCCAAGATAATGACTGCAAAATAATCTGCATTACATGAAATTAACCAAGAGTTAGTCTGTTATGCAATATTTTTCAAAATATCTAGATTCTCACTTTAATTTTGTCACTTGATCATTCTCATAGTACCTTTGTAATAAAAAAAAAAAATATAACATACTCAGTAATATTCAAAGCTGCCCATTAGAATAGTGGTGATTTAGATAAGGGCATACTAAAACAATTCAATCATGAAACAGCACTTTTAGAAGAAAAAAAAAACAGAAAAGATGAGAACTTTTTTAAGACATTCTAGAAAAAAAATTATGACCCTTGATTCCAGACTGAAAAAATAAAGATCTAGCCAATAACCCAATCAAATGTGATCGACAACATAATAAGCACATCTGCACATAGCTGCAAGCCCTGCAACCACAGTAATAGTTTACACGCAAATCCTCGGAATTCAGGGTTTAGAACTTCAAGCTCAGAAACATATGCGATTATGCAAAATTCATTTTATTAAATAAAGAAACCGAGACATATCTAATTGTGTTTATGCAATATACAACAGGTAAAACATTCTTTCACATATCAGAGATGTGAGATTGATTAATCTAAACCTCTAATCACCTCACATATAGTGAAGATTCAGCGGCCCTGACGTGCAACTGAGTTATTAGTAAACAAGGAGTCAGATGTCACCCCAAACGAGGATGGCATTGAACTAGATGTTCCCCAACAATCATCAAACAAACCATTCCTTTCAAGATCATAATCAGATGGAACATCTGGTAG
This sequence comes from Bassia scoparia, assembly GCA_008642245.1. Classification (NCBI taxonomy): domain Eukaryota; kingdom Viridiplantae; phylum Streptophyta; class Magnoliopsida; order Caryophyllales; family Amaranthaceae; genus Bassia; species Bassia scoparia. The sequence continues at coordinate 56,996 of SNQN01001337.1, forward strand.
CACTGCATCCCCATGCAGAAACTGAACWGCCTGTCTCATGCTYGGCCTTGCWTCTGGTCTAGCATGCGAGCAGTGCAAGCCTAGCTTTAGAACAAGACTCATTGCTTCRCTGTCATAATAWCCTTCCAACTTCGGATCAGCTGTCTCAAGAATCGCTCCCTTCTTCCAGCAGTCAAATACCCAATCCACCAAAACAAGATCTTCTCCCCCAAAATTAAGCAAGCGAAAAGGCTGTACTCCACATGCCACCTCGAGTAAGAATACCCCAAAAGCAAACACATCTGTGGCAGTTGTAGGCTTCCCTGTTATATTGAGTTCCGGAGCAAGGTATCCCACTGTTCCAACAATGTTGGTACTCCGAGGATTATCACCATGATCATATAGTCTAGCAAGCCCAAAATCACCCAGTTTGGCATTCATATCAGYATCTAACAGAACATTACTTCCCTTGACATCACGGTGCAGGATAACTTGTTCCCACTCCTCATGAAGGTAAAGCAGAGCAGATGCYACCCCTTTGATGATATTCATCCTCTGAATCCAAGAAAGGTTGGATTTGGGTTCTTTTTTCTGAAAGAGGARCTTGTCAAGGCTTCCGTTAGGCATGAAGTCATATACCAAAAGAAGCTCTCCTTTCCTTCTGCAATATCCTAAAAGCTGGATCAAATTTCTATGACTTAGCCTTCTCATACTAACGATTTCAGACACAAATTCCCTCATTCCTTGCTTCGAATCATGGGAAACTTTCTTAATCGCKACTTGGGTGCCTGTAGAAGGTATTACACCTTTGTAAACCTTCCCAAACCCTCCAGAACCAAGTAGTTCAGAGTCTTTGAAGCYTTTAGTTGCCACATAGAGGTCTCTAAATGAGAATCTATGGGATGCATATTCCTCTTCCCATGGTTCCTTGACCTCCGCAAACATTTTCCTTCGTTTTGCATAGACAACTCCAGCAATGATGACCAACATTAGCACAAAAACAATTAGAAGTACTATGAATATTGGTTCCAGCTTTCCCCTTGGATTTTTGACCTTTGGAAGAGAGGGAAGCTCAGGGATATTAAAATCTTGAGCTTTCCCGATTTGACTCCAGCTCCAACCTAACAAGTAATGCTCATTTGCAGTTAGACCAGTAGCTGCAGAGAACCCAACATACATAGAATCACGAAGGACTGAAGAAAGATTGAGATGAGTTGATAAGAGAGGATTTACTGGTTTCTGATGTTTAAGTGGAGCTAATGTCACATTCATTAACCTCTCACCTCCATCATAGTCTATCCAAACTTGCATAGCTTCACGACTAGTGAGTTGAATGCTCCTATTAGTCTGTCCTTGGTCATCATAGTATGCTGCTGAAGCGGAATCAATAGAAGTCAGACCATTGACATCAATTCCAACATGGTTGCCATCAATATCCTCAAAAGCCGCATTTTGAATAGTGTCAAATTCTATGGCGAAGATATCATTAGAGGGAAGGCCATTGTTGGAAATGTTGAAAAGTCCTAGATACTCAGCTGGAACAGCATGCTCAAAGTTCATAGATGGGGAGATAACAAAGGCGAGTCCGTGGCCACCATGAGCTGCCACATCAGGATACATGGCGAACACGAAACTCGTGGAGAAAGACCTTGTTGCATTGAGATGAAAAGGTTTTGGGTAGAAAACATGACCACTTAGTTGCTCGGAGAAGTTGGTTAGCTGTAAAAGGCCATTTGGTTGGATAGCAGCAAGCCCGTCAAGATGAAGGTTGGCTTTTTGGAAACCATTGTAGATAAACTGGTTTTCATCTTCTGCAAAGATAAGCACAGAAAGAAACAGGAACAGGGCTGACTGATATRAAAAATGAGTTACAGCCATGAAATCTCGGAAAGTTAGAAAGGAGGATCAAAGAAAATAAGGTCAGAAACTAAACTAAAACAAAACAGATGACCATATCCCTTTAACAAACATTATCAGCTTTTATGAAAAAAAAAAATAAATAAATAAATATACAAGAAGATATGGGATTAAGGCTATGATTGATTGATTGATTGAAATATACAAGAAGATCTCAATACAACTTCAGTGTGAAATCCAGTTATATTGACATCACAAATGCTTGGAAATTTCAGATTGAAGGTTGAAATTGAGCTAAATACAAAAGTGAGGCAGTCAAACACAAAACGTACTTGATCTCTTATGCCTTGGTCATACGTGCAGCCGTAAGGGGAATCAAACTACTCTATCACCCAATTATAAGAGAAGGGTAGCACATCACAAGCTTTTAAATAATTTTATTCCATCTATTATTCAGTTGAATAAATAGCAGTCTCCCAGTTTAAGTACAAAATTCTGGAGGACTAATCAATATAGGAGCCTTAGAGGCAGCAAAATCCCACAATATACGAACTAATATAAAGAATTTACAGTAAGTTAATTGACACTATACCTACCTTTATATATACAATAATGAGTGGAGAAGGAAAAGCTTTATTGCACCAACTACTTTAAATCAAACCCAATGGTGGAGATTGAAGAAGGGTAATTAAAATAAGTATGACCATGATTGGCCATAAGGTCAACAACCCTGTGGTGGGAACTGGGAAACAGGGGGTAAAATAAACCTTCAGACGCTCCACTCTATCACCTACCACCTATGATAATTTAACTCCCTTCCAATTAACCGGGGATGGATTAAACCACACACATATCCTCTCCCGCAGTTACTTTTAATTTGAAATAATTAGTTGTATCAAACATGTTGCTTTTGTCATAATTGGTTTGACTTCTCGTAAGCTTTGAATGGCAATACTAAAAAAAAAAAAAAAGGTAGCTAAATATATACCTAATGTTTGATTGGTGATTTTCTCACTTTCAAACACATCACCTAAAGTTACAAGGTATGAGTTAACCCTTCGAGATAAGGTGGGTATGGCTCATTCCAATCTCTTAGGGGTCATTTGGTTCAAAATGTTGAATGAAATGGCATGATAATGACAACCTCAAGGATATGGATTGAAAATCCATTGTTTTTTAAAAGTTGTTTAGTTTATCCAAAGGTATGGRTTTAGTGTTAATGACTTGGGGAGATACAATCTCAATCTTTAGAGGGTGGTAGGTATGAGATTGAAGGAGATAAGAAACCACTAGATATGACATTCAATACCCAAATGACCAACCAAACAACTTTTGTTTCATTAATAGTATCACATATTCCATTCCAATAGAAAAGCTTAAACCGAACATCCCCTTAGGTATGGAAGAAGGCAATAGTGATTATTCCTAAATATAAGCAAATGCGTAATACAAATATAAAATTTTAACAACATACTACCCTCAATTTATCTCAATTGTTATTCCTCGCCCTGGATTACTTAAAATTGCCCCAAAAATTGTGACACTTTACCAAAATTACCCCTTACTCTCCCAAAGTCCCCAACTAATGAACCCAACCTACCTACCCAGTTCTACGCAGCCACCTATGAACCCAGCCCACCCACCCAMCCAACCACCTCCGAGCAGCCACACACGCACCCAACTACCTCCTAACAGCCACCCACGCACCTACCTRCCTCCGAACASCCACCCCACACATCCACTCGCAAGCCTCAATTGACGCACCCCCTTTGCATTCCGCCTCCCCCTTCGCACCACCACCCCCACGCAAATACTAACTATTAACGCACAAAAACAAAGTTTAACTTGCAAATGAATTTTGGATTTACAAATTAAATCTCACAAATCAAAATATTCGAAGTTTTGAATTGCAAATGAATTTCTGGGTTTAGCGATTTTACAAAACWAAATCGAAGCCATAAATAATCAATTTCAGCTATTTTTTGAAATTGGATGTGKAAGCCATGGTACCTGCGTCTGGGTTAGACGTGGGTGCCATGGGACTCACATTTGATCCAAACGTAGGTTYCATTGGACCTGCGTCTAACTCAGATGCAGAGTGGTATGGTGTTGTGCTTCGAGGGTGACTTAGTTGTTCGGGTTCGATAGTGGGGCTGGGGTTATGGCGGCGGGGCTAGGGTTGCCAGTGGGGTGGGGATGGATGGGTTGTGGTTGATGGTTGTTGTATTGAGGGTAATTTGGGGAAAGTGGATATAAATGGAGCGATATTAAGTAARACGGAYGATTAATAACAAAGCTCTCAATTTATTCCTAATTTCTATTGAGGATCAATAGTAGTAGTAAGGCAAAAATGTGGCATAACATTTTATTTCCTAAAATAGTATGAATTAGACAGAATGTTTTGTCTGTTTGTGTGTGCGTGCTGTCGCATGTTTATTGGCTTTTTTCTTGGGCTCATGTCCCTAGTAAGATTTGGTGGGCTGAATACTGTTGTAGGATTTGTTATGAGCTCAGAAAATGATTTAGCAGCACCGATAAATGAGAAAGAAATGAAATAAAATTGTCAGCAAAACCTTGTTTTTCATGCACAATGTTTTCAATTTCAAATGMAGTAATGCACGACACCTTTCAAACCAAACGCCTCCCRAAATTTCAAGAAAATTAATGGCTAAACTAGCTTGTGGCTAAAATGGTRAAATATTTGTTGTATTCTATCTAAGTATGATTTCAATCACAAAKTACAGTACTCTATATATTTATACCATAAGCTAGCTTAAATTTTGATAGTTTTGTTGCACTTTACATTCCATTAGCTGGTTCTCTTTAAATTAATCGAAATGGTTTTCCGGGCACAACCTTAATTAGATTTCTTGACTAACTCTAGTAATTATCACTTTATGAGTATGGCAGAATATAATACAGGAACAAGACTAACCCATGGACTCAATCTCTTGAAGACCGCCCAAAATTTTGGGACCGTGTTTAGTGATTTACTAAAAAGTAGTGTGTATATAGAATTATAGATGAGATAGTCACACACCTCACCTCAATGGCTCCATCCCTTGGTGTATCAGAGTTGGTATGTGTGAAGAGGGATGGGTTGTCGGTTTCAATCTAAACCGGGTTGGACTTGCACCTAAGTTAGGTTTGTCTGACCCATGAATTAAGCAATTTTACATGTACCGCACAAGTGCGTCCCCGCGAGATGGGGTCCGGGGAAGGGTCCCACCACAAGGGTGTATAGGGGCAAGCCCTCCCTTGTGATTTTTACAAGAGGCCACTCCCAGGAATCAAACCCATGACCTTAAAGTCACAAGGCAACACCTTAATCGGTGCACCAAGGCTCCCCTTGAACATGTAGGGGAAACAATATCACTTAAAAAAACAAAAATAATAATAATAGTTTTAAAATATGTATAGATACTAAACAAAGCAGAAATCTAGGAAAAATTACTCTCGTAAAAAATAAAAGACACCAACAAAGAAAATTAAAAAGAATGGAGGAACCTTTTGAGTCCTCAATGTTTAGTATTTACTCAAGATTGTGATGCTTCGCAATAGTCCAGTACGGGCGCTAGGGGGATACTAGACTCGGCAATTTCTGCTCTAAAAGATCGAAATTTTTTATGAGTCAGAGCACACGACCTAAGATTTCCCTGCTGCAATTCTGGAAAGCTAGTAATATGGTTCTCTTTTAATGTAATCTACCATAATTTCAGTACAATGCATTAACACTTTTCATACTGGAGTTTTAAGGTGCAAGGTTGAAAACTTGAAATTTCTAACATTTGCAGTTTCATTGGCAAAACAAACCAAACAGGCACCTATCTGCAACAGCAAAGATACAGGCTTACATCTTCGCATACAGCCTAAACAAGTAAACATCCTAAACAAGTAAACAAAGCACTAGTCGTCTAGAGCAAAGTAATGGTTATAGTAAGTGAAACTGCGATGGACTTTTTCTTCTTTCAAAAATACAAAATGGGAAAACAGTTGTCAGTTAGTGGTTTATGGATATGTTTTGACAGGTTTCTCAACTAAAATCGCAAATGCAAATAACAAAGATAAGGTTTTGCCTTTTACATTCCCTGAAATTTAGCTGTATATGCCTGTATTGATGTGTTTTAAGTACTTCAACAATGATAACTCAACTAAGAGTATTACTCAGACATATTTGGAGATTCCATATATAAAAGTGAACTCAATTGAAAGAGTTCATGACTTTCAGGCTAGCAATTTTTACCTGACATCAATTCAGATCTCAAAAAAAAAAAAACAAAAAATGGGTGTTTGCGTTAGGCTGGTCCAGTGTAAGTAAGACTATCTTTCTTTCACAGCATCCAACAAAGTTATTCAAATGTAGTGATCTAGTCACAACAAAAGAAAAGAACTTACAGGATCTAAAGAACAATGTTCCACGCCCTTGTTCTGAAAGAATAACAGCACTTGGGATAGGATCACCTGAAAGGGCAGTAAGGAAACCAAGCAAGGAAAGATCAGCAATAACAATGACATTACAGGCCAAANTACAGTACTCTATATATTTATACCATAAGCTAGCTTAAATTTTGATAGTTTTGTTGCACTTTACATTCCATTAGCTGGTTCTCTTTAAATTAATCGAAATGGTTTTCCGGGCACAACCTTAATTAGATTTCTTGACTAACTCTAGTAATTATCACTTTATGAGTATGGCAGAATATAATACAGGAACAAGACTAACCCATGGACTCAATCTCTTGAAGACCGCCCAAAATTTTGGGACCGTGTTTAGTGATTTACTAAAAAGTAGTGTGTATATAGAATTATAGATGAGATAGTCACACACCTCACCTCAATGGCTCCATCCCTTGGTGTATCAGAGTTGGTATGTGTGAAGAGGGATGGGTTGTCGGTTTCAATCTAAACCGGGTTGGACTTGCACCTAAGTTAGGTTTGTCTGACCCATGAATTAAGCAATTTTACATGTACCGCACAAGTGCGTCCCCGCGAGATGGGGTCCGGGGAAGGGTCCCACCACAAGGGTGTATAGGGGCAAGCCCTCCCTTGTGATTTTTACAAGAGGCCACTCCCAGGAATCAAACCCATGACCTTAAAGTCACAAGGCAACACCTTAATCGGTGCACCAAGGCTCCCCTTGAACATGTAGGGGAAACAATATCACTTAAAAAAACAAAAATAATAATAATAGTTTTAAAATATGTATAGATACTAAACAAAGCAGAAATCTAGGAAAAATTACTCTCGTAAAAAATAAAAGACACCAACAAAGAAAATTAAAAAGAATGGAGGAACCTTTTGAGTCCTCCATGTTTAGTATTTACTCAAGATTGTGATGCTTCGCAATAGTCCAGTAGGGGCGCTAGGGGGATACTAGACTCGGCAATTTCTGCTCCAAAAGATCGAAATTTTTTATGAGTCAGAGCACACGACCTAAGATTTCCCTGCTGCAATTCTGGAAAGCTAGTAATATGGTTTTCTTTTAATGTAATCTACCATAATTTCAGTACAATGCATTAACACTTTTCATACTGGAGTTTAATGTGCAAGGTTGAAAACTTGAAATTTCTAACATTTACAGTTTCATTGGCAAAACAAACCAAACAGGCACCTATCTGCAACAGCAAAGATACAGGCTTACATCTTCGCATACAGCCTAAACAAGTAAACAGCCTAAACAAAGCACTAGTCTTCTAGAGCAAAGTAATGGTTATAGTAAGTGAAACTGCGATGGACTTTTTTTTTCTTTCAAGAATACTCTGGGAAAACAGTAGTCAGTTAGTGGTTTATGGATATGTTTTGACAGGTTTCTCAACTAAAATCGCAAATGCAAATAACAAAGATAAGGTTTTGCCTTTTACATTCCCTAAAATTTAGCTGTATATGCCTGTATTGATGTGTTTTAAGTACTTCAACAATGATAACTCAACTAAGAGTATTACTAAGAAATATTTGGAGATTCCATATATAAAAGTGAACTCAATTGAAAGAGTTCATAGTTCATGACTTTCAGGCTAGCAATTTTTACCTGACATCAATTCAGTTCTCAAAAAAAATAAAAAAATTGGGTGTTTGCGTTAGGCTGGTCCAGTATAAGTAAGACTATCTTTCTTTCACAGCATCCAACAAAATTATTCAAATGTAGTGATCTAGTCACAACAAAAGAAAAGAACTTACAGGATCTAAAGAACAATGTTCCACTTAACTCAGCCCTTGTTCTGAAAGAATAACAGCACTTGGGATAGGATCACCTGAAAGGGCAGTAAGGAAACCAAGCAAGGAAAGATCAGCAATAACAATGACATTACAGGCCAAAAATAATTGTTGAATTTTGATCTGTTATCGATACTAGAATTCCAACTCAAATTAGCGSCTTTTATATTGATCAAGGACATTCTAAATTTGAAATGTGCTTCTAGTGTCTTGCTTCTCAGCTATTAAAGATCTTAAGATCTAAGTATCCAGATGGGATAAAACTATTTATTGTTCTAAAGAGGATCATAATTTAAATATTTTCAATTTAACCWACTTTTAAGAGCAAACAAGAGATACAGCAAGCAAATATAAGAGGCTTAGACTATTAGAGCACTACCCTAGCAAAGTTGGCTATACAGATAGCTGCAATCATCCATATTTTCATAAAAAGAAACCAAGTATTGTGACAAACACTACTTTCAGATTCAAAAATCTCATAAGAAATCTGAWTCATCTTTGAAAYTAAAACAGAACAMAGTATCTCTAAGTGATTTTCCACAAGACCCATTTTATAAGACCTACTTTTGTTTAGCTTTGTAGAACAACTTTAGTTTCACATAACATTAACTCATTTTCTTCTGCAATGCATCTACAAAGTGCATTCGCCCTAGTCTCCCATGCACGGCTAAATATCACTAGATACCGAGTGTCATGAGAATGTGCCCAAGGTGATGATGATGCAGATCCACAGATACTGCAACTCCCACCATATGAAACCATTGCTTTCGTGCGTGTCAAGTCCTGAAGTATTCTAGTGAAGCACTGCATCCTCCATATAGAAATTGAACTCGTCCGTGTCTCATACTAGTTCCTTTCCTCTGGCTTAGGATGAACACAACAAACGCCTATTTTAGAACAATGCATTCTTCGATTTCTCAACTTGGTAAATTCCTATCCGCTGTGATCACTTGTCTCAAGAATCAATCTTTCTTCCAGAGTCATATACGCCAATCAACCCAAAACATATAGTCATGTCCAGAAACCTCTTGAAGCTGTTTGGACGCCTTCCACGAGCAGCTGGTCAAGTAAGAATCTGTTCCAAAGCCAAACAACATGCATTGTTGGGCCGTAATGATCTGGTGCAAGTATCCCACTTTACACACACGGTGCACCAATGTTCCAACGATAACAGGGATGGTCACTCGTGTATATCATATAACCTAGCAAGCCCAAAATTCACCTAACCGCTCCTGCAATTCTCAGCAAATCCACAGCGAAGACGTTATCTTGCCTTACACTCGATGAAGACGACTTTGTTCCCATTACCTGCTATGAAGATATAGAAGGCAGTATGACCACCCTCCTTCGACAATTGTAAATGCTGAGCCCAAGAAAGCTGCAGTTTGTGTATTCCTTGAAGAGTTATGAACTTGTCAAGCGTTCCATTAGGCATGTAGTCTTACACCAAAAAGACAGCTCTCCTTTTCTTACGACAATAACCTAGAGTTGACCAAGTTTCGATCTATGCTCGTATTGCTCATGAGTCACAACTTCTGCTACAATTCCGATCAACCCTCACCGAACAGTGCGAATCTTCTGTCAACTAGCGACTTGGGTTTGTGTAGAAGGTATCATGCCTTTATAAACTTTCCCAAAACCTCCAAAACCAAGAAGCTCTGAGTCTTTAAACCCCTTAGTTGCTAAATAAAGATCTTTAAATGAAAATCTATGAGAAATATACTCCTGTTCCCATGGTTCCTTGAGCTCTGCAAACTTCTTTCTCCACAATGCAAATGCTATTCCAGCAATAGTTTCCAACAAWAGTACTAATACAACAATCAATACTATTAAAAAAACTTTTGGAGTTTTCTTTTGCTTTCTAAGAGTAGGAATTGATGGAAGTTTGGAAAGGTCAAGGTCCTGAGCTTGACCATTTTGACTSCAGCTCCAACCTGATATGTAATGCTCAGTTGCAGTAAGACCAGTGGATGAGGAGAAACCAACGTACATAGAATCAAGAAAGGCTTGAGAAAGATCGACACGAGTAGACAAGATAAATTTTTTTGGCTTTGGATGCTTAAACGGAGCTAATGTAACATTCATTAGCATCTTCTCTCCATCATAATCAATCCAAATCTGCATATGACTTCCACCTGAGAGCTCCAGGCTCACTTTTGTCCCTGTCTTGTCAGAATAGTATGCTGCAGAAGCAGAATCAACTGACCGCAGGCCATTTACATCGATGCCAACATGGTTTCCATCAATATCTCCAAACACAGCATTTTGGACAGTGTCTAATTCAACCGCAAAGACATGATTAGACTTACGACCGTTACTAGTAATATTGAAAATTCCTAGATATTCAGCAGGAACAGCACCATCAAAGTTCATAGATGAGGAGATAACAAAAGCTATGCCATGGCCACCGTGACCTGGCACATCTGTGTTGATGGCAAAAGTGAAAGTTGTGGAAAACGAATGACTTGTGTTGAACTTAAAGGGTCGTGGATGGAAGACATGACCGCTCCCCTGCAACGAAGAGTTTGTCATCTGCAGAAGGCCATCTGRRTGGATGTTTGCAAGCCCATCAAGATGAAGTCTGGCTCCTTGAAAGCCATTGTAGATGAACTGGTTTTCATCTTGAGCAAAGGTGAGGACAACTAATAAGAGGGRTACCAATAACTTGTGTAGGTGTATACAAGTTTCAGCCATGAAACACAAGACAGCAGGATTTTGGGCTTAAGATGGCAAAATTAAGTACTTGATAWTGAAGGGCACAAGTTATCTTATGTAAGGAACATAGAAGTGAAAACACTTTTTGTCTCTGTCAGATATTTCTCTATGAGGATTTTCTGTCTTGTTGTGACAGAAATTGAGGCTAACCTCTTGTGTGTATCTAGAAAACCTTGCCTTTAACGTGCCTTTTCAGTATAACTTGTGATTGGCCATCCAAAAAACAAAAAAAAGGTTTAACATGTAATTCCTCCGTAACATATTATATTAGAACGATTTGACATTTTTTCTCTAATTYATGTCAAATCGTTTCAATTAATATGTTACAAAGGGAGCAATATAAAGTTTATCATAAAAGATAAGCAGCTGGTGCAATGGATTGAAATGTGCCTGTTTCTAAAGGAAAGGTTGATGTAAAATAACTTGTGTGAAAAGAAGAACATTGTTAAATGATTTATTGTCATTTTGTCAAAAAGTAAGTGGCCTCCGTTAGAGTTGGGTGGCATGAAAAGCAACAAGGATAGCGACTGCTATCAATGTCCTAAGATCCACATTGCATTGAAGTCACACGCTTGGATTATGAAAGAAATCCTCATCACCCTGTCATTTGGGGTGGTGAGTGGTCCACTTATACAAACAGACACAGGTCATCACTCTGTATACTGTGTATGATGTTTAAAACTTAGACCTCTGAGAGCAACCCAATGGTGACGAATTTCATTCTCTTCATCCCTCTCTCCTTGCACTTTCTCACTCATCTTTTTTCTTCCTAAGAAAAATTTCCATCATCTTTCATTACAACCATGACTCAAAAATCTACTTCATCCCTCTCTCTCCTACTTTTAATTTTTCCCCACAACATTTTTTCTCATACAACTCATCATTTTCCTTTTTATTTATTTATTTTATTTACTGGTAATTGTATTAGAGAATAATTAGTCAAGATTAGTGTTTTTTATAATATTTTGGATAATAGAATTAATGTAAGAGGGGGAGAAATGTAAAAGTGTATCAAAATATAACAAAATGGGTGTCTATTTGTAAATCTCGAAAAGTTATAATTTTTGGTGATTTTATTTTATTTTTTTGATTTTTTTACAATGCGAAATTAGCAAAAATAGATGAATTATAATTAGCAAAGGAAAAGTCAACCCATTGGCAATTGCCATTGGGGGGGCCGTGTGTACTGCTGGCATGTTGATGTCAGAATGTGTTTTGGCTGCAGGGCCACCAATAACTCCGTCTTCATCTCGTCTTGGCAAGACGATTTCCATGACAATTCTTTCCAAACTGAATAAATCATCCACATTTTACCATTGTAGCACTTGACCCAAAATATCATTTTAAGACATGATTTTTTCCTTCATCACATTGTACATGTCTGAGTCTCTAACACAACAACTTATTGAACCAAGCTTACCAGCTCGAGTTTGGCTAGGATGCTAGGCAAAGTTCGGCCTTTCGAGCTCAAAGTTCCTAGCAATTCGAGCCAAAAATATCGATCAAGTCGACAATTCCTAACTAAGTAGAAGCAGTTGTGAACTTGTGATCAATAGATAACGAAACATTCAAGAATCCACGTGATTGTATTCACATGTATGTAATAGTACAATTTACATCTTAGAATTTCAATGAAAGTTCAAAACAACTTTGAGCAAGATAATGTCACTTTAATTTCGCCGTTACAAAATCAATTACCAAACCTCACTATAATCTGAAACCTATTATGCAGACATAAACATCCTACTCCCCAAACGACTATTATACGTTTCGTACGGAAACATGCCAATTTTAAAACAACATTTTCAGAAATATACAGTACTTATAATAATGGCAATTTTGATTGTTGGTCTTTTTTTAGAGAATGGTTTATGCAGCAATTTGCTGCATAAACAAAATGCAGCAAGGGTATTTTAGTCTTTTTTCGCGTGGGACCCACGTGACAGATGCTGTCAGATTTTTTTTTTTTTTTTTTTTTTTTTTTTTTTTTTTTTTTTTTTTGCAAATCACACTATGAATTTTTTTTTTTTTTACAAATCACAAGGATATGTTTTAATGAATCAAGGATAGCTAAAATGAATGTAAGATTTGTTAAATTGAAACAAGATATGCTAAAATGATAATGTAGGTATAACTATTGTTTTTGCAATCACAAGGATAGTCTTAAATGGAATCAAGGATATGATAAAATCACACTAAGATAGGTGAAGAGTGAACCTAGGATATGTTAATATGAATCGAGGATATGACAAAATCACATTATGATTTTCTTTTTTTTTTTAAAAAAAAAAAAAAAAAAAAAAAAAAAAATAATATGGTGAACAGTGCCGTGCAGCAGATGCAGGCAAAGCTGCATCTATCACGGCGTCTTTTTTTGGTACAAACAGAATTTCAACAACAATAACGCACTTAAATTCAACATAACATTATCTATACTATTTTAATTCCAAACAATTTCTAATATTTTGTCAAAATTAAAAGCTGAAATCGCACCTTAGGTTCACATTGGAGATTGGAGTGAAAAACGTTCCGCAATAACGATCCTTTTCTCGAAAATTTCTGCAAATTCAATTAATGTAAAATCATAGAAAAGATGATGAATGTGTCTTGTCTTTACAAGACGAGAATTTTGATGACGAAAATGCGCAAGAATAAGATTATAAATCTCGTATGAGTGTTTTCATACTGACATAAGAGTCATAGCTTCAGAAAATCAAGGCTGTAAATTTGAGCGTTGTCACTGTTATCGAATTCGATTATTCATGATATGAAATTATGCACAAATATTTCAATATAATGATTTGTTTAACGTGTACCTCAAATTTCTTCGTTAAGTTAGACCTGACAATTTCACCTTATATCGATGGATATCCGATCCATCCGATACGATTTCAAGGATGAAAATCGGAAAATTGCGGTTTTTAATTGGATGACGGGTCGATAGGGTGAATATAATCCACGTGTAAGACCAGATTCCCACGACCACCATATCTGCTTACTTTGTACTAAAAAATTATATTTTATTAAAATTCCTACATTTTTCTTTTACCCCTTTATCCTACCAATACAAGTAGTAAATAATAGATTTCTTTTTATGTATTCTTGAAACTATTGGATTATTGTGAAATTAGAGATTAAATCCTTCAAGAATAGTGAAAAATTGTCCATAAAAATTAATGCGAAATCCATTAAAAATCCGACCCACCGATCCATCCATGGATGATGGATGGATCGGATGTGGATGATGGATAATTCGGTGATGGATGGGTCGGGTGAAGTTCGGATGGTTAAGCGGATAGAGGCGGGTTGAGCTCCACCGACCCATCTGATCCTTGCCAGTCTAGGTTAAGCTATTTCGTGAAATTTTAAACAGCTCTTTCAATTTTCCCAAATTCTAAATCATAACCTTATTTATGTAAGGAGACGACTATTGTTGTGAATTTTGTGATAAGGTGGCATGGGTGGTTTGTTGGTGGTGGTTTGTTTTTATTTTTTCTTTTTCAACTGAAGAAATTCGAAGGCATACCTTAGAAAAACCCAAATGATTTCATACAAAATAGTTTTTCGTGAAAAACAATTTAAGTAAAAAAATGATGTAAATAAGGAAAATGATGGGATGGAGTAAGGTCGTGAGGGAAAAAGTGTAAAGAGATGAGGAAGGAAATTTCCCTTATATTTTTGGAAGAAAATGATTTTTATCGTTGTAAATGAAAATTTTACTGCTGATGAAAATGACTTTACATTTTTTTGAAATAAAGGGAAGGCTATATCATATAATAAAATCATATGACATCTACAATAGAAATCAGTAACAACCAAATAATATCAAAATAGATCGAACGAATAAATTCAACTTTGACAAACCTAGATCGCTATAAAAAAAGTCTACCTGCTGGTACAGTCCTCCTCTTTCACATTCCTTTGTATACTAAACAATGGTAAAACACTTTTCATTAAAAAAATGTTTTACGTTCTACCATTGGATTTTAGTGGCTAGAAGCATTAGAAATAACGTGGGAGGAATAACAGGTCAATATAAGAAAATATAAATGTGGGTCCAAGCTAGGTAATAGTGTAAGAAAAAGAGTGAAAAGAGGAGGAAAGTGGGCTAGGGATGAGCCAAAAAAATCGAGTATTGACATTGGACCTCGAAACCGGTATGGATTCGATGGTTTCGACCCATACCCGATGTAAATGGGTCCGATTCTGGGTCCAAATAAGGGGCCCGGTCACAAGTGGTTCCGACATTGGGTAATAAATTGGAATTCGATACGATTTCAGGTACGCAAGCCCCGGGTTGTTCGAACTAGTGTCGGGTACCAATTTAGGACTATTGTGTTAGGAATACTATCGACACGCATTATATATCACTTAGTTTAGTTGAACTTTATTTTAATTGTTAGCTTTGTAAAGTTGAAGGACAATTTAAAATTACGAAGTATCTTTACTAGGGTTTCAATGAGTATAATCGATCCGATTCGAATCCGAAAATCGAAGAATTTTCGGATCGGGGAAATACCGATCCGATATCGATCGCGAAAATTTTCGGATATCGCGACGAAATATCGAACTATTAATTTTCCGATCCGAATCCGGAATCGCCGATATCAGATTATATTTTGCCGAGATGGATTATTCCGAGAATTTCGGATCGGATCAATCGGATCGCGGATCAAATGTATATATTTTTACCTATTTTTTCTTTTTTTTCCATATAAATTATTTTTAATAAAAAATCGGATATTTCGATATCCGAAATATCCGAAAGTGTAAAAATTCCGATCCGAAAATTTTCGGATATCCGATCCGAAATATCCGAAACCTTAAAAACCGGAATCGGATATCCGATTTTTCGGATCGGATCAAGCGGATCACAGATCGGATTGATCGGATCGGATATTTTTGAACACCCCTATCTTTTACAAGACTCAAAAATTCAGTTTTTTTTTTTATAAACAAAAAATCAAATTTATATATGTTTAATGGTGTTGAAAACTTACTTTGCATGTAAATTGATAATAATGCATTTTAAGGCTTTCACTCAAGCAAAATGGGCTTTCAATCCCGAACTTCACTAAATTACTTGTTCCGTGTGCGGGGATCGAATATAGGTTCTCCCTACCAAGGCGTCTATGATAATGACAAAGGTAAAAATGATATTTAAAAAGACGTCTACATAAAAAAAATTACGTTTTCCGTGTGATTGGTCTCTTATCTCAACAAGAGTGATATGATGACTATCAGTTCCTGTGGCTACAGTGGGATGTTTGTGTTCTACACAATTTTTGCAAAAGAAAAAGATATAGAGAAAAAAAAAGTCATTTTTTTCTTAAGGTAGAGCCACAAGTGCAGGAATGAGAATTATTTAGGGTTCGTTTACATTAACTGGAAACAACTGAATTGAACAGAACTGATTGAATATGATAATTCTTGAAGGTTCACATTGAAAGTTCTTTAATGTGCAAGGCTACCTACAATTATAAATATCCCTTATAATTTTCTTATGATTAGAATAAAAAAATGTATTTTTCTAAGAATTGTCTAATTATAAACATGATATTTATTGAAAATTAGAGAAATATTAATTTATAAATGCATTGTTTGATGTTAAATGCAATCTTCAAAATTATTAGGAGATATTTTATTTTGATAAACAGAATATCTTAATAAAACCCACGCATTATGTACGGGCCATAAAACAATGTATTTTTTAAAACAAAATAGCAAAGATATATACTCCCAGAAAGAGGCATTAAATTGGTATTTTCAACTTGCATAACAAAATTTCCAATTTGGATCATTTCTACTGATGTTATCAACGACATTAGAAGATGCAATTGATAAATGAGTGGTTGAAGATTTTCTACTTAAAAAATTGTTAGGTAGATAAAGATTAAAGTTGATAAGCCTCTTTACAACTATTATTTTTTTAGTCCTTATATTAAATTCCTAAAAGTAAATTAAAGCATATTTTTGTTGAAATCAAGACCACTACCAAGAGATTTGAAGAATGAATGAAGTAACTCGTWGGAATGCAGTAGGCCAACTTCAACGGGGCATATYTCTCAAACTACCAAGAGTTTGGAKATGATTCAAGTTTCAGGTGAAAGCTTGTTGAAAGAGCTTTCCAACGGTAGGTCACACGCCTGATTTGATGGTGCGACGAAGAAGTTATGGCAGTTTCAAGTTGGACTATTTGTGCAAATGCGTGGATCACGCATTTTGGGCCCAAACCGAGGTTTTGGCTCTGTGAGCTATGCGTGGGTCACACATATTGAACAGTGGAGTGTGCTCTGTTTTGGCACGTGAGTTTTGGTTAATTAAGAGTCACATGTTTTGGCTTGTAGAATAAGCTAAGTAGTAGTATAGTGATTTATAAGCTTAAGCATGTGTCTTGTAGTRGATCATTCATCACTTATCACAAGTGAAGTGGTCACACAAGCAAAGTGAGGTGTGATGTGGCATCCTTGATGGTTGCCACGTTTCCTTAAAAGGGTGATTAGRCAACCTTATAATATGCCCAGTTGGCTTGATTATGGAGAATGCATCTTCTGCTTATACTGCCACGTGGCTCATTGGCAAGGACACGTGTCCAATATCCAGCTCAGTCTTTATTAATTGCCAATTATTACCRTAATTATTATGCGGCAAAAAGGGGAACCTGAAAAGACGTTCCGCAGGCCATTGGGCTCCTTATAGGTTCCCTAAAGGCCAGCCAACTGAGTATTAACCAGTGATCTAGTGCCACGTGGCACTAGYTGGTTGGAGGATGCTTATCTCTGAAGTAGTATAAATACCCCCAACCAGACAATCCACTATTCATTGATTACCCATCAGTTATTACACTTCAGTCATTTCAACCACCTATCTCTTGTTCCTCTGCAAAAAGGGAGTACCCTATTGCCCTCAGTTATTTCATTTTTACCCCTCCTCTTTCAATTATTGACTTAGGCATCGGAGGGAGGATAATCGTAAGATTATCTTCTTGGTTTCARGTCGGCGTAGGATTCGCACCACGGTCGAAGCATATCCCGTCAGCAGGGAGCACAGAGTCACAAAACGACTACACACTCGTCAGTCCAAGCCTGTTCGCGATTCATTCGATTTCATCTCGCGTGGCTAGGGAGAGCCTATTCATACCCCTCCAATCATCCAGGTAATTCTCCACGT
>SNQN01001338.1:0-34586 GCA_008642245.1 Bassia scoparia
AGATTTGTTCAATAGAACTGTTCTAGGTCCATATTTATATTGTTGGGGACAGTTCTATGGTAAGTAATTTGATTGATTAGTATCTAGCCAAGTTGTAATGTTGGAGGTTTTATGCACTGCTTTTCTTGTACTTGCACTGTTTTTGGTGTTGCTTCCATTCCCTTTTTTGGCCCATTGTTTAAGCTCTGCTGGTTGTTTTTCTGACTTTTTTCGTTGGACCGCATGGTAGGCTTCTCTGATCCATTTAGTGTTTTGCATTTGCCAATTGCAGGGATCAATAGAAGCAGTGAAACAGGCTCTGGAAGTACTTCCACAGGAGAGTGTAACCTTGAAGTTTCTCTTGCAAGCTACAGGAGATATTAGTACAAGTGATGTTGATCTTGCAGTTGCTAGTAAAGCCATTATTTTGGGGTTCAATGTGAAGGCACCAGGTTCTGTTGAAAAATATGCAGATAACAAGGGTGTTGAAATTCGGCTATATAAAGTCATATATGATCTAATTGATGATATGCGGAGTGCAATGGAAGGTTTACTAGAACCTGTTGAGGTAATTCTTGTGGACTAGTCTTTTAACCTACGTGCGTTTTATTACATGTATTTTCTTAGTGTAGTGTTATGATGTTTATGGGCAAGTGTTTATTTATTCCTTTTCAACCCACATTGGTCTTTTAAGAGGTGGGGAGCTTAGATATCTATAGACTTTGGTTGGGAGCATTCTGCACTTAGAGATGCAGTATTTAGGGTCTTGTACGGCTTAGCAGTTGTAATGTGTACCTTTTAGTGTGAACGTTGAAGATGACATAATTGTTTTATTAAATATTGATATGCCATTGAAATTTGAGTTTTGTCAAATGTAGGAACAAATTACAATTGGTGCAGCAGAAGTCCGGGCCACATTCAGCAGTGGGAGTGGTCGTGTTGCTGGATGCATGGTAACTGAGGGAAAAATTACTAAAGGCTGTGGCATTCGAGTTATACGGAAGGGAAAAACTGTCCATGTTGGAGTCCTTGATTCTCTGCGTCGAGTGAAGGAAACTGTAGATGAGGTATATTTCTAAACCATTTTTTCCTCATTTTAAGAATGGTAATGCTGTCCTCATTTTAGGAATGTCAATGCTGATATGTAATTGAGTAAGGAATTTTGTGATATTCCTTAGCTGTTGAGTGTTGACATTGGATGAAAAATCGAGTTTCTCTACATTTCTTTCTGGTCAAGAACAGTGCTCTTTGTTGAAGTTCCCTCTGTGAACACAGCTCCATTGTAGGTTTGAGTGAAGTTATTTAACAAGCCTCTTTTCTTTTTTTGTGGGTTTGAGTGTCTGATGCCCTTGTGTGACACTAAAATACTAATTAATACATGTGAGGTAAGTCCGTGCCTCTCGCCCTCTCACGCAAGGTTCAGTGATTTAGTTGTGGTTGCTGGTTATGTGTTTTGTCAGAGATCGCATATGATCTCCAGCACAAGTCACCCAAGCATTCAAATCCTCTCTTTCTATTGTATAGTTGAACTAAAGCTCAATGATCTTGAGCTTCTGAGTGGCTACTTACAAGAGCCATTCCTATCCTTAGAGAACTTCACTAAAACTTGGATGCTGTCAGCCTAACATCCATTATCTGCTTTTATTTGTTAAGCAGTCATAGCTCAGCTTTTGAATCAATTATGTAGATAGGCATCCAATTAACATGGCTTGTAGATTAGTATGTGCTTGGCTTTGGGTCAGCAAAGACTGAGTTGAATAGTTTCATTTCTTTATCATTTTGAAGGAGAATACAATCATTGCGTTTTGGATCATGTCAATGTGAAATATGAAGCATCCTCATTGTTGTAGTAATAATCTTTTGTTATCTAGAGGCATTGGGGTAAACCTGATGTTGATGTCCCCCTATCTCTCCATCTTGTAATAGCATGCTATCTGCCTTTTGTCATCTAATCTGTAGAATTAATCAGTTTCTGCTTTGACAACGTTCCACTTATCAGGTAAACACTGGACTTGAGTGTGGAATTGGGTTAGAGGACTATGATGATTTTGAGGTAGGTGACACGCTCGAGGCATTTAACTCGATACAAAAGAAACGAACCCTCGAGGAGGCTTCAGCTCAGGTAGCAGCTGCTCTGGAAGGTTCTGGTGTTGCTCGATGATCTGGTTGCACTTAGTTAGTTTGTTACCACACCAAGGCCAATCATTTCACCTCAGCTTGCTTGTACATCTGAAAATTCGAAAGCTGTTACTAGAGCAAAAGTTTTGACTGGCGATGATCAACTTGTTTGGAGCATCGGATCCTCTGTGGAAGTGCAACAACCCTGGCTTGTTCGTTGCTGTATGAGTTTATGCTGTACATAGTGATATATGTGAACCAGATCCCGTATGCTTCTCTCTAATGTAGTCTTTCAAATTAACTCCATATTCTTTTGCTGATAGCATTTTGTAAGTCATAGTGTCACCATGTAAAGGAAGAAGAGCTTCGAAGTGAAAAGAAAAGAAGGTGAAATATTGCCTGCTTAGTAATATTATATCTTCGAATTGTACATTTCACATTACATACCCTCTATCCAAAAGCCCATTAGGTAAAAACAATACGCTATTGTTGGAAATTTTCTGCTAGAAAGCATATTGAATTTTTTTACATAATTTTGCATTTATTACAAACCTTTGACCCATAATCTGCAAAATTTTCTGCGGTTTATGTATGATTTTGCCATAAATTTCAAACTTTATATCCTATTAGGGATTATTAGGTAAAATATTCAATTCTTATATCCCTAAAAGTTGTATATATCATAACCTCTCAACAAAAAAATAAATACTTTATTTAAATGAGTTAATCCATTTAACTTATGGCGTGTCGTATTAACATGTAATTAGGTAATAGTTAATGATTTTCATTTCGAAACTAATAATCAAGTAAGAAGTGTCATACTCCCTCCACACTAGAGGTGGTCAAAAGCAACACGACCTGCTAACACGAAATCGACACGTTATTAACGGGTTTGGGTTGAGGATCTTGACTCGTTTATGTAAACGGGTTGACACGACACGACACGTTTATTAAACGGGTCGGGTTAGGGTTGAGAATTTCAACCCGTTTAAATAAATGGGTTGACACGACACGACACGATTGCACCTAGTTATATACATTAGTATGTAAAAAAAGACGTGACACGCTAACTCGACACGAAAATGACCCGTTATTAGTGGGTTTGGGTCGAGGGTATCAACCCGTTTAAGTTAAACGGGTTGACACGACACGACACGTTTGTTAAACGGGTCGGGTTAGGGTTGAAGGGATCCAACCCGTTTATGTGAGTGACACGACACGAAAATGACACGACACGACACGTTACCCACCTCTACTCCACACTCTATTGATTGTGCACATTCCTAATTAGAATATTACTTTATTAACATATTATGAAGTATGAATCTTTTCACCCCATGCTCGATCAAATCAACAACTTAAGAATATGTATTTGACAACATATGATAGTATCTTCTGTAATACAAATAAAAAGTACCAATAACACCTTGACGTAGTGCTTTAGAGTGAGAACCGATTTATGATATAAATATTTAAATCATCTCTTCATTTCTAATTGAACATAAAAATGTCATAAAATTAAGGACTTTGTTAATCCTCGCCCTATATTACTAACAATCGCCCCAAAATTGACCATTGAGAAATCACTATTATGAGAGTTGACAATCCTTAGGGTCACTCAATCATTATCCGATCACACATACGGAAATGAGAAATCGAATGTGACGAAATTAATTAAAAATGCTAAAATCAATGAAAAACATTAAACGGGTCACGGGAACGGAGGTTTAGAGTGTAATCCCATTTGGGCATTTGATGACCCGGCAATTAGAGTTTGAATTTTGAAAATCATTTAACGGTCGTCTCTCTCTCTCCCGAAATAACCAAAGTTACCAAACTCGATTTTCTGAGTAATCATTGACTGGTTTTCACCCAAATTCTGCTTTCCAATCAAAAGCAATCCTCTTTTCTTCTTTTTTTAGGGTTCAAATTCAACTAACATAACTTCCAATTGCTTCGAATTTGAACTACAATGGAGGACCACAACACTCAATGGCATGATCCTCTTCTTCTCACTGATGTTTCTCGTCAACAACAATCATTTTCTCATGGTAATCACTTTATTCCATTCATTTTATTTTTGTTCATTTTTAAATTTTAAGCTGCACCTCATTTCATTAGTTCAGTTCAATCAAGGGGTTTTATTGCATCAATTGATACCCATTCATTTTCTTAATACAGTATATGTTTCATCTTATACCCTAAATATTATTGGCCTTTTCAATTTATATTATACCCCCATTTTATCAGTTTTTTCTGAAGATGTTTACTGTTGCATGAAATTTATGCCCTTATTAATTTCCTTTGTAATTCTATTGAAATTGTCACCTGGATTTTTTTTGTAGACAATTCTTTGATTAATTCAGGTTCTCAATCACTAGAAATGGGCGATTCAAGAGGTAATTTCAGTAGTAAAATGCATTGGTTCTTAGTTTTTGAAGTAATAGTTGTTATAGTGTATTAGTATGCCCACCTTATGTTTGTTGTTTTTCCTGTATGATATTCAATGTGCTTAGAATTTGATGACTCGAATTGATATGAATGTGATTGTGCTGTGCTAGGGACGAGGGGATTACATAAAAGCTTAGAAATTATTAGCCCTCAGCGATTTACCGATCTGATCAGGGGTGATACTAGCAACGGTAAAGGTTAAATCTGAAACAAGTTAATTGTTTTGTTTAGAAGGCTGCAAGAAACAAGTTTACCGATCAGGTTTTTAATTTGGGGTGGTAAATGCAGGTCGGTCCATGTTGGGGTTTTCGCTAACCTCACCTGATTTGGTTGTTTGCACTGGTTCACCTGATATTCCGAGGCAAAATTCTGCGGAAAAAGAGAGGGATTCCTCCACTGTGTTGTCACTAGAAGAAGGCATACATGGAGTTAAACTAGGGGCTTCTCGTGGCAGTCACGAATCTTCGAATTTTTCATCAAATGGAGTTGAACTGGAGGCTTCTCGTGGTAGTCACGAGTCTTCGAAATTTTCCTCATTTTGGCCCGTAACTCAAGTAATTATTCCACATCATGTTATTAGTTAAATATGCAGCAACAATTGGTGTTGTTTTCAGTTTGACAGTTGATTTTGCACAGGATGCAAACGGGTCTGAGGGAACTGGAGATTTCAAGAAGTCACATGGTGAATATGATGCTCAAAATAAGGAACTACTTGAAGCAAAGAAAGCCATTGAAGAGCTTAGGAGAGACAATGAAGTCAAGAGTAAAGAGTGCCAAGAAGCTTTAAAATCTCTGCATGATCTGCAAAGCGAACTCATGCGCAAGTCAATGCATGTTGGTTCTTTAGGTAATTGAATATTCGTCTTGTTGTCTAGTGTCTACTTCAGTAACTGTTAACTTGCTGATTCACATTCGTTATACTGCAGCATTTGCGGTTGAGGGACAAGTGAAAGAAAAGAGCAAATGGCTCTCCTCCTTAAGTGGCTTAAACAGACAATTGAAGGTACTTGAACTAATTTTCATGACAAAGTTGCTACTGTGGTTTAATGAAGATTTGATATGTATTTGCCACGAATGACAGCTTTTAAAATTGGATCAAATCAAATTATCGGAGGAGGCATTAAAGTACAAAGTCTGCCTTGGAGAGATGGAAGATTTGAGATCTATTATTCAAGCCTCTGGTAGCACAATGAATACAATGCAGACTTGCACTAATGCCTTAATATATATTTTTTTTCTTACACTAATTATGAACTTTTGCGGTTTTTTGAATAGCAACTCAACAAGTTATTGATCATGATGATCTGAAGAAGAAAATCACTGAAGGTGAAAAGCAAAGAAAAGAACTGTATAACAAAGTTCTGGAGTTAAAAGGTTGGTGTTATGTTGATATTAGAAGCAGCAACTGGGTTTAGAAGACTGTTATCTTCTAGCATGCAGTTGTATAAAACTTAAGCTAGTGTGAGTTTTTTCTTGCAGGTAATATACGCGTTTTTTGTCGCTCCAGGCCTTTGAATTCAGATGAAATTGCTTCTGGGGCTAGAGTAGCGGTTGATTTTGAATCTGCTAAAGATGGAGAACTCACCATCAGGTCAAGCAGTCATCCACGAAAGACATTTAAGTTTGATGCTGTTTTTAGTCCTCAAGCAGACCAAGGTAGTTTGAATGTTAGTAATTACTTTGTTAGTGATTATGAATCTACTCTACTATTTACTAATAATTTTTCTCTTCTAGCTGATGTGTTTGAGGATACTGCACCATTTGCAACCTCAGTTTTGGATGGATACAATGTTTGTATCTTCGCTTATGGGCAGACTGGGACTGGGAAAACATTCACAATGGAAGGCACGGAAGACACTCGTGGTGTCAACTATAGGACTCTTGCTGAGCTGTTCCATATCATCAGCGAGAGGGACAAGCTATTTCGTTATGAAATAAGAGTGAGTGTCTTGGAAGTCTACAATGAACAAATAAGAGATCTACTAGCCTCTGGAACTCTGCCTAATGTAGCTTCAAAAAGGTAATTGGTCTTTTGGAAATTTATAGTACGTTTCCCCTAACTCAGCCATTGACTGTGCATGTCATTTCACAAGTATTTTAAATATTTTTTCTTTAGTTCCCTAGAGTTTGACACATAACTAACTGACTAGCCCAACTGCTGCAACCTTGAACAGATTATAGCATCTATTTTGTATCAGAGAATATTAGACTTTTCATTGTTCCAAAATGTTTGGCAATTATAAATAATATACAAACCTGTCATTGTTCCAAAATGTATTGGCTTCGTAGGCTGGAGATAAAGCAGTCTAGTGAAGGAGCGCTTCATGTTCCTGGATTGGTTGAAGCACATGTGAGCAATATCAATGAGGTGTGGGATGTTTTACAAACTGGAAGTAACGCAAGGGCAGTTGGCGCTACTAATGCAAATGAGCACAGTAGCCGGTCTCACTGGTGTGTTTACTTGATCCTAAGATTCACACTCTTTTGACTTTATTAACTAACATTATTAACTAATTAGTTGTTTCATATCTTTTGACTTTTGCTGCAGCATACATTGTGTGATGGTTAAGGGAGAGAACTTGCTGAATGGGGAATGCATTAAAAGCAAGCTGTGGTTGGTTGATCTAGCAGGTAGTGAACGAATAGCAAAGACAGAAGCCCAAGGTGAACGGCTGAAGGAAGCACAAAATATCAACAAGTCTCTCTCTGCTCTTGGAGATGTTATATCTGCTCTGGCTAACAAAAGTTCACATGTACCTTTTAGGTGAATTCTCAATCATAGTTTGTAAATTTTGGCACTTCTTGATTGTGTTTGTCCTAGAAATTCTGTTTTAACACATTTAATGCAATCTGCAGGAACTCTAAGCTTACTCACCTACTTCAGGACTCTTTAGGTAATTTAAAATTTGAGGCTTATTCTCAGAAATTGTAGAAAATACACTTCTAACCTAAAAATGGAATTTGGTTAACAATTTTGCTTCATCACCATTTGCAGGAGGAGACTCAAAGGCACTTATGTTTGTACAAATCAGTCCTTGTGAAAATGATGTGAATGAAACTATTTGCTCTCTCAACTTTGCCAGCCGAGTGAAGGGAGTGGAGTTAGGTCCGGCAAAAAAGCAATTGGACAACGCTGAATTCCTGAGATACAAGCAATTGGTAATATAACTATTATGCAATTTAGCTCTTCTATTCAGCTTTTGTGGCTTTCATCTTGTTCTAAACAGACAAGCTTTACTTTTGCTTTTAGGTTGAGAAAACCAAACAAGAGGCAAAGTTGAAGGATGTTCAAATTAAGAAGATGGAGGAAGTAATTCAAAATTTGGAGACCAAGGTAAAAGAAAAGGACCAGAAAAATAAGAACCTGCAAGAGAAGGTATGTTGTGCCGGCTGGAATTGTATCTGTGAATCTGTCATCAGTTTTGATGATTTTGAGATAATAAAACTGTGTACTAATAATAATAAACTAACGTATTCCAGATGAAGGAACTTGAGGGACAACTTTTAGTGGAGCGGAAGTTGGCACGGCAACATGTAGACACTAAAATAGCAGAGCAACAGCACCAGCAAGTGCAATTGAGGCAGCAATTTGAAGACCAAAATAGTGCCCCTAACAGGCCACCTCTAGTATCTAAAACTCTTAAGAGTTCCAACGAACTCTCAACTGACACACAAAATCATAACAGTCACAAAACTCCGGCGTCTTTATTCCTGGAGAAAGAAAATAATCCCGAGGCAGCTGATCTACCTCAGTTGCCAAAGAAGACAGGCCGAGCTTCGCTTTGTCCAGTATCACAGAGGATTCCAATAGCATCAAATCCCAGGAGAAATTCTCTGATTCCATTACCCAGTACACCATTGTCAGTCCACCGTCCTTCAGTAATGGCACCACTTCCACCCTCTTTCGAAGAGAACACAGAAGAGAGAGATGAAGTAGAGAACTTGTTTTCTCCAGAGCTAGTTGTATGCAGCCCCGTAGCTTCAAAGAGTGGGGCCAAGAAGTTGAATAGTTTACTGAGGCGAAGTATTCAGAAAAAGATGAAATCCCCCTTACAGCAAAACCTTAAGAAAGGAGGCGTAAATGTTGGAGCTGAGAAGGTCAGGGTCTCGATTGGAAGCCGTGGAAGATTGGGACAACGGGTGTTGTTGGGTAATGGTAGAAGAACCGGCACAAGGGAAGCGAAGAAGCAGAGCCAAAGGGACAAGGAGAGAGGGTGGAACTTCTAATTTGATTTCCGGATTGGCTTCCATGAATTTCTAACCTGTTTATAGCGGATGATGCTTGTCATCCGAGTTGGTTTTTGTACACTTTGTAACAGATTTCTTTGTGCATATAAACATGGAATTCATCTCTATTTATTTCTTTTAAATGTTGATTTCAGCACATTTCATCAAAAGCTTTGAAAATCGAAAGTTAGCTCGTTTTGATGCAGTCATTGCTGTGTTTGATTCTTTGAAAGTCACAGCAATACAGTTTGGAATCCATAATTTCGGCATGCGTTAAACATTTATTCCTCTCAACATGCTAATGAGGGACTAATGCATAAGATCATACTCTCAACATGCTAGTGAGGGACTAATGCATACTCTCAACATGCTAATGAGGGACTATTATATTGCAGGATCATCCTTGATTGGGCTTGAATATGGAGGTCCTTAGTCTGTGGGTGGAACTTAGTTTGATATCATGATTGTGCAAAATTATTGCTATCCATACAAAATTATTATCACAATCTTATCATTATTGTATCATCTAGTTGAATTGCTAATTTGGCATGGAAATAGGTTAAGGGATTGACAACATCAATTAGTTTCACAAATTCCCAACCTTTTCTCCATATCATAGCCAATCAAATAATGTAAAGGCCGGTATCATTCACCAAAACACATCCTTTTAATATGATACTCCGTATATTATTATCCTTATAATTATAACCTACCTTATGTTCCCAACTGTTTAAGTGTTTATGTCCTCAATCTTCAAAATAACAATGAAATAGGTATTACATATATACTTGTGAAGAGTATTCAAAATTACACAATCGGTGCGCATGTTTGAAAACAATGCGCTAGTATCTATCTACTATTAATTTCAATTCAACCACGCACGGGAGTATTGTAGCATTACATATGGTTGAAATAATTAATACGGAGAAATAACATTATTTATTATTATCAAAACAAAAAAGATGATATATAAAATTGATTACATAGGTTGGTGGCATCAAGTTATACTTAGGTACATACTAGTCTAATTATATGTATACATTGAGTAATGGCATCTTCTCCTACTACTAAATTACTAAATACTAATCATTAGCATATGCAAATATGCAAATATGCAAATAAGCACTTGGTGGTTTGCACCCGACAAACTCAAATGATGGCCAACTGTTTTTTAGTTGATCATCTCTATTTTATTACTTTTATTGATTGATGATACCGTAGTTTGTTTAACTAACTAACTGACTCACTGACTTACACAGTAGCTAATAGCGTGCAGTGCCTTAATAAATAATAATAAAATAATAATAACCTCTAATTTATTACCATTCTTGTTATTTTGCAATCATTTGACCTTATCTTTATTTAATTAGCATGAAAAAAACGAAATATGCTCATTTAGATGATCTGATGAACAAATGCATTGATTGGAATTTCATCTTCAATAACAAGATCGACTTAATGAGTCCAAATTACAAGTAGTAGCTAACGTGCTTCATCTCCTTTCTGACTATTTGGATTAAAGTAAGTTCTAGAATGAACCAATTCATAGCTCTCAACTTTCATTTTATTATAATTATTATTGTTCAATGATCATTATTGCAACTATTTCGATTGATAATGTCGTTAGTTATATAACATTCCAACAAACATAATACAAAGTATAACATAATGCATAGTAGATAATTAAATACTTTTATTTGAAAAACTCCTTACTCTTTATTGATCAACATAAGGTTGCTTTGTTAAGTAGTGACATTTTACACAAATGAAATATATAAGTTACATTTGTTTTGGAGGAAAACATTACACTGAAAAATTATCTTTCCATTTTTCTTTATTTGTTTTGTAAATGAGTTTCTTAGTTGTAAATAATCATCAGAAGAGCTGAAATATTTATACAACAACCTAAAGCTCACAGTGATCGAACAGAGTCACTAATCTTTATTATATAAGCCAAGGGGGGAGCAATGGTGTCCCCCTTGGAAATTACTAAACCAGCCCTCAATGCATGATAATTACAAAGATACCACCCTAAATAATCAAACACCATTCAAAGCTTAAAGTCAAATTTGCCAAAACAATAAAATTAAAATCACCCAAAACTATCAACTAATTCAAAAAATTGCTATCAAAAATTAAATGGTAGTATTAGGAATTAATCACCCATTCAAAGCCTAATTCAAAAAATTACCCAAAACAAATTTAATTACATAAAAAACAATAATTGAGTGAGGAAAAATAACAAAATTACAATATTCGTCTTTAAGAAGCATAATAATCTCACAAACTTAAAATAGTCAATATTAGTTGTTGTTCTCCATTTTTCATTTGTGTTCTTCATTTCCGAAATAAGTTTTTTGAAGATTGAGTGTTCTTCATTTCTTCAAGCATCGCACTTTTTCAATCAGTCAGACCGGGTAAACATTTTTATTCAATTACAAAGCTTTATCAATTTAAGGTGTCAGGCAAATTTAAACACAGTCAAAATAATAATCAAATTTATCCAAAATTATAATGGAGTACACAAAAAATTAGAAATACATTACATAATTTAGAAGTAATGTAAAAAATGTATTCACGTACACTGTAAATTAGAAATTATAGGGGAGAAAAATAGGGGAATATGTGCAATACACTCAGGTCAAATTGTAAATTAAAAATAATTAATTAATAAAATATCTTTTTTATATGCAATTGACTAATGTACTGAATTGGGAAGATTTAATTTAAGTTTAGAATAATTTTTAGAAAAAAATATATAGAAAAAAAGGGGAAGTGATTTTTTGAATTTAGAGGGAAAAAATCATCTACCTAAAATACATATAATTAATAATCGAAAATTTTAGATCTATAAGATCATTTAAGAGGAAAAAAAATCAGCAAAGACGAAATGAATTAGGGAAGTAAAAAACTATAATACCAACAAAAATTTTAAAAAAAGCATTGAATTTTTATACTAAAGGAAAAAAAACAATTTGTTTTAAGTAAATATCAAATAAATTGCGACAAAAACAATGTCAAAACCGTAAAGATCAAAATTGAAAAAAAAATGCGCATCACAAAAAAATTAAGATTTTTTTAAAAAAATAAAACTACATATAATCAACTAAAATATAATTAAGGGAAAAAAATTCAAAACTACAAAGCATAAAAGTATAGTTAATTTACCATAAGTTTTTAGATTTAAACTATCTAACATATCTTTTAAAATTGATTCTGAAATAAAATATAACATTTTTTTTAAAAGAAGAAATTTTGAGGGTTTAAATTTCAGATCTATGCTTTAAAATATAGAAAAAAATAAATTACATAATAATTCAAAAATAAATAATTTCACGTACATTTTCAACTTAACAGCTTTAACCATATTATACATATTTATAATTAGAATTAATTAGCTTTAACCATATTATACGTATTGATAATTAGGATTAATTAGCATACTATCTATTTCATCTTTGTATGCACAATAATTTACTATTGTATTTTATAACAATAATAAATATGGAGTACATAGTACATATTCATGCGTACAATGCTCAAATAGCTAGAACTGTTTTAAGTATTAAATGAATCGCACGCATCGTGTGCATAAAATACTAGTAAAGCTATATACTTAGGGCTATGTTTAACATTATCCATGCAACACTGTACTATTATTACGTTATTATATTCGGTTGAAGGTATCGGTTATATATCCGGAGTCTTGAGTTTCAACTGGTTGAAATAAAAACACACAGAAATGGGATGATTAGACAATCAAGTTCCAAAACATAATAATCTATAGGAAGATATTCATGTGACGACGTGACCAAAGCATATTAGACTTGAACCGGGCGTTTTAGTAAGAATAAAATACAAATTAATTAAGATGGTTAAGAATATTGTTATTAAAAAAGTACTACTCGTAGTATATTATATATGATGAATAAGTTCAATCCTCAAGTATTGATATTGATTGTGTAACTACCAATACATACATAATATACATATGATATGATGATATGATAATGATTAATGATTAGAAGATGGTAGAATACATTGCATGTATGTCAACAATGCTTTGTTCAACTGTTAATTGTAACCAACTCTAATACTTGTAGTATATGCATGCATCTTCGCGACTTTGCCTCTTCAACAATACAAAAAGCTACATATATACATACTATATATAGATATACTTGCATTGCTTTCAGGAGCATATATAATAATCTTACTATTTTAAGGACATAACCTACTTTTTTTTTTTTTAAGGACATAACCTACTTATATACATGTGTTATTATCAAAATATACTTAGCTTCTTACCAAAACTTGTGCAACCATTCGAGTAAGGACACATGCGTTGTACTTCTAGTCTTCTACGTACCTATAGTGGTGATCTGACCAACTAGCCCATTGTTGCAAGGGGAATGAAATGTATGTTTCCGCGATCTTAAAGGTACACAGCCCGGCCTTAAGACATATCATAAACTAATATGCAACTCTACATAATGATCGAGTGACAAAATGTCTTAAAATAAAGTTCATTGATGCAATCATTCATTCTAATGTATTTGTGATCATGCACAATTCAGTTCGTAAAGAGTTATCGATCAACACATATGGTCATCACTCTATCATCGTCGATAACTACAGTGTTGGAAGCCTTGTTACCCTTTAATCCTTATGGATTAATCATACATGCATATAAAATTAATCTTAAGCATGCACACAAAGACTACTAATTAAGCCTGTTTATTTTGTTCAACAATGAACATGTAAATTCTTATGAGATGTTATTATTAGTCATATGCATAGGCTAAGGCAGTTTTAGTGAATTGAACTCAGATCATTTCAACAAAAATGAACTTAATTATTATTTCTTCCAAAACGGATCAAAATAAGTTGAAAAGAACATTATTACGAAGCTAAACATTATCGCCATCAAATAAATTATGTACGTCAATTGATGTCAACTCCCTAGACATAATATACATCATTTGATGCAAATTAAATGATAAATTCCTTTAATGCCGCAACCTGGATGATGAACAAATCTTTTCTGGCCAATTGCTAAAGTTCAAATTGTATCCTCTATTATTTTTCTGTTAGAAATATATATGAAATTAAATTCAAGGGATAGATGTTATAAAGAATAAGATGGTGATATGACGAGACAAGAAATAAGTGAAAGAGCAACAAATAAAACTAAAAATATTTTGGCACATTATATTGTGAAGTGACTTAGAGAGAGATTAGTTAGGAGGGTTTGAGTAAGTTATATGCATGGGTCACCGTTGTTGAGGGTTTTAGCAACACATAACATGGCAAAGCAATGTATGAATAATGAAAGAATAATTCAAGTGTATCTGTGTTAATTTAAACATAGAAAATGTCGTAAGAGCATCTTGTTGTTTGATGTTAATTTTATTTTTTTAAAAAAAGTCATGTGATTTGAGGACCTACTTAGAACACTAAGGACCTACTTAATTATATTAAATTACGCCATGTTCTTTGATTAAGCTTAGAATAATGTTTGAACATACAAGATCGCAGAATTATATAGTATTTGCACATACATTATCATGCATTCTTGTAATCGAATAATAATTAATCAGTATTATGAATTTATGAATATGAATATGAATATGAATATGAATTTGATGATGATGATGACCACATTAACACCACTTCTAACATGATGAGGAGCTTGTGCCCACATGGCCTTGCCTGACTTCATCCTTGACTTTTTCTTCTGTTATTTCAAACTGGTAACTAACTACATGACAACAAGCAATTTCCCTATTTTTATCATTTTGCATAAATTCAACCATTTTTCTATAAACTAACACTCTTTAATTTCTACCAGGGATTCCTTAAACTAACAGTCTTTAGTTCTTTACTTATATATATACTAGTATTTTTTTGCACGCTATGCGTGCATCATGTCAAACTAACGTATTTGTAAACATCAATTAGTTATTTATTCGTGTTACAAACATTAGTACTAAATTTAATTTTATTTGTTATTACATCTTTAATCAATATTGTGTTTGTAGTTTGTTTGTAAACAAATTTTTAAATATATTATTAAAAGTGGGATGTATAGAACGGAGGAAAACTTGTGCTTAAATAAAGTGGAAAAAAATTGTGTATAGTTTTGAATTTGATAAAGTAGAAAAGTTTGATTGACATAATAAAGAGTACGATACTAAATGATAGTCAACCTATAGTTAGGTTAAAATATTAAGTATGAGTAGTAAAATTCATGTTAAGTTTTTCATTTTCCCTCTATTAATTAAGTTACATTGTTCAACTAATTTTTACTCAAATTTTCATGTACAATTCATTTATAACATGTCTAGTATAAAACAATAATTTAACTTCATTGAACATTTAATTGAAATTTCAAATTTTTATTCCATCTTCTATATATATGGCAAGAATTAGAAAATTGCATTTAATATGACAATAAACCTTTAATTTAATTTTTATTTTTATAGAAGGGTCATTTAATCTCATTAAGGGTATAATTGTATTTTTGAAGGGGGGACACCATCTTCCTCCCCCCTTCACTTATATAATAGAGATATATATATATAGATATATATATATATATATATATATATATATATTCACTACTGTACATGTATAGTGCTCATTGACACCAATTTTATACAAATTACATCGAGGGAGGGGTCGTGATCAATCAAATTTACCCAAATAAACAAGTCTAAGTAGCATCTGCCACGCGGAGTGTAAGTACATTTCACAAAGGAGGTTTCACCTCCAATCATATGGTTATGACGATGGGAGTAGCCTTTTTACCCTTATAAAGTGGTAGCAATTCTTGAATAGTTTCAACAATGTGAGATTTAACACCACAACATGCACTCTCTCTTAAAATTAATTCAACGTGAGACAACGAACATATATACTCACATACATGTGGGTCGTTCATCATATGGGCTCAACACTCAACTATATATAATTATTTAAGATCAAATTGACAGAAATTGTCATAAAATCTGGATTACAATTCAGAAATTTTGATGATATAATGTACAGATAACAATCACAGCTACAATGTACCGTAAATATATAAATAAATAAATTTTCATGTATTTAAATCTTTCATTTGATCTTGTATACTAATAATAATGATAATAGTTAATAATGTGATGTATTTTGCAGAATAGTAGGTGTTAATTATCTATCCCACTTGAGCACAATAATAATATTAATAATAGTAATAATAATTACGAGTTACGAGTAGTATATATAGAGGATTGGGCATATATGGGGATTGTGGCGTGCAACAATACAAAAAATGACTTTAATAAAATCAATGAAATTAACGAATTAAGTTGTGCATAGTACGTAGGGAAACACGGGGCATATGAATATTATTACTTATATGCATGGTGATCCAACTCTCAGATTTTCATGTTTATTTGTTTGTGTATAATATATGCATGCATGCTTTCACACCGTCAAATAAGGCATCGTCACTTAGCTTATTTACTGATTATGAATAACCTATCTTAGCTTCGTTCCCACTTATTTGGTATCAATGTATTGTGTATCATGCACTCATATATATATATATAATCCTCTACCATTTACATTACGTAATAGTTTCACAAATAATTTCTCTCGCTCTAAATTCTAAAACGACAATATGAATCACAAAAGTTTAACACTACTGCTAGTTATACATATTACACTACATGCAAGCTTAACACTATCGGTAGTTATACATACATATTACACTACATGCATATACGTCCATTTAATTTAATTATGTAAATGAGCAAATAATAATAATAATAATGTATGAGTGTATAATTTTGTCTTGGGTGTGGAAGTCATCTATTTGATCTTCTATCGTATGGAACACTTTGTACTTGCTATTAGTTTAGTGGAGGTTGGTGTTGTATGCATTTACTAATTAATAATGCTTAAATGATAAATTAGGGCAGTGTTAATCACTTGCTTTTAGTTGATCTGGCGATCCGAAAGCATTCATTAGAAGTACAATTATCATAATGGAGAAATGAGTTAAATACTTTAGACTTCATGCTCATAAATGTTTGGAAGCGACAATGTAGGCCCTCTGTTGACCACGTGGCAGACAATCCAAACTTTCCACGTGGGACCCTATACTCCTATACTCCGTAGTTTTATACTTTTATTGAACAAAATATAAATTGACAACAAATGATCTTATGAGGTGATCACTATCGACCATCTATATTTTTTAAAAAAATTATTCGTCCAAAGAATATAGTGATGATGCTGCGTCCAACCTTCTTACTTAATTGTTCGTTTTAATCACATTCCTCATATCTCATGCTATCTCAATTTATTTTAGGGAAATCTCTTTTGAGAACCCGATTTCTTTGCATATCCTATTGGAAATCTATTGTTATTCACTTTGGTGATTGTCAATAGTTCTGTGTGTGAAACTCCTGATGACCTAAATGTATATAGTTTATCAAAAGTTATTGTCATCTTTGAACTTTAACCTCCAAGAATATTTTGAAAGATTTACAACCATCTCTATATAAAAGAATTATGAAGCAATCTACATGGTGGAAGAGAAAAAGTCAATTGCCGATGAATTATATTGAAATTAAATTATGTTTAAAAATAATTGCATGTAAAATAAGATATTATCAATGACTTAGTAGTTTAAATGCCAAACTATATATATATATATATATATATATATATATATATAGTGATAGAGCATATAACATATTTCTGGACCTTAATTATAAGGATTGAGATGGTTTGGTTAACATGGTATATATTAGAGGCGAGTGTGACACAGAGATCACGAGTTGGATTGTTTGCTCCCTCTCCAGTCTCCACTGCAGTGAATCAAAAGTGGAGATGCATAAATTAATATATATATATATATATAGATGGAGATAAAGAGAATAGTATCGAAGCACATAATTGATAGGTTAATGAAGAACAAAAAAGGATAAGGTTTCTGTAAGAAACACGAGTCAACAATCACAATAGTGGAGCTTGAATGTGGGATCGACGAGTTCAATGCGATAGATTAAAAGTAGGTAAAACATGACTTGAAGCTTAATCTACGCGTCTTGTGTCAAACCATATTCACCACTCATCCTGCTACTGTCAAATACTTAATTACACTACTGTACTTCATTTATTTTCCACTGCATAAAATTTATTTATTGATTACGACTAATAATAACATATATATATATATATATCATCCAGCTACCATAATGCATGTATTATACAATGTGTACATACATTATGACTTAGCTTGCTCCATTGATCGTATTCGTATTCGTATTCGTATACTGCGCCCCATGCAAAATAGTCCACCACTGCACCAGCCAACACGTCACCACGTGGTATTGCCGCCGACTAACCGTTGTATCAGCATCTCGTCCATCAGATCAATCACTTGTAATTAATTTTAGTTACGGAATAATATAATACCTCCTTTATTGTTAGCTGTTTAGCTATGTTATACAGTCGGTTTTTTTATGACGACAGTTAAGACACTAGTATTATCTACGGACTAATTAATAATCAACAATTACATTATGGCCTGGTTAAGTTTTCAAGGACATACAGCCAGCAAAATCTCGAATCAATTCTCATTTAAAAGGATTATATTCCATCCATCTTCATAACAATCTACTGTTATATATGCATCGATCTTATTATATATGATCTTGCATCCAAAGAAATAATCACTTAATTAATTTTTATGTGTTTATTATAAATTTATGAGGATTGCAGTCAGAATATATTCTAATATTTTGGGGCATTATGTATAATGCAATTGCAGACGGTTTTTAGTCGTGCATGCACTGCACATACACTACATTAATTCCATCCATCTCTGCATCCAATCGCCAATAATATAAGCTTCTATGATGACTACTATTAATTACCTCTTCTTCTTCTAACGTTCTTCCTTCACCAAAAAACCAATCCAATGTCAATTCCACTTTTCAATTTCTGACAATTATAATCATTTTTCTGATGTCCGTGTTAGAAATTTTATTTATTATTAAGCTCATCTAACATATATACTTGTATATTGTAAAATAGGATTGATGAATATTGACACGATTATACATTTTATACAAGTACGATGGTCTAATGTAATTATCAGCAAGGTGTCGTTCGTATTTAAGAAAGATGCTTGTATCTGCCCTAACCCTTGAGAGAATCATGTTGGCTAGAGTATTACACAGTGTGAAATAGAGAAAAGTGAACCCGTTAGAGCATCCACAATAGTAAGCATAAATCTTGTAAATTTGTTTTCAATATCACTTTTTATATACAGTTAATTTTCACAGCTACAATTATCCACAATGCAAAATTAAAACTTGTACAGATTTATAACATTGTGGAAAAAGGGAGAAAAAAATGTTGAAGTTTTGAGTTTGTAGCTCAAACAAGTACATGTTTGTCTACTACAAGTTCATTTCTTTCACAATGATCAACTTGTAGAGAAACTTTCATATTTGCAAGTTCAATCCCTTTAAGGCACAATTGTTAATTGTCTTTAAAAAGGTCATTACTTTACAACTAGAAGATATAGATATAACTGCTCATCAATTGTAGTGATTAGTTTAAGGTAGACGAAAAAAAAGAAAGATGTTGACAGTAATGAACTGCATCAATTACAACGATTGACGTGGTAAATTTATCAAAAATTTCTATATTATTCTAATTTTATGCTTAACATAACATAACCAAAGTTTTTTTTTTTGAAATATAATTACCAAGTAAAGTAAATGATTGGGTAGTAACTATACATCATATGTTAGTCAACTAGAAAGTGAAAAAACAGAGCACATTAACAGAGAGCAAGAGAAGCGCCAACATTGGCGCCTGAGAGGGCCTCAATGTCAGTAGCAGGGCCTCATTCCCGAACCAGCCCACCGTTTGTTATCAATTGTTACATACTCCCTTCTTCCTCACTCATTCACCTCATTTTTCATTTTTTATTTTACCACACCATAATGTATTATTAACATAGTCAACCCTGATTGATTTTAGCTGTTTGCTTTCTCCGACCTGCCGACCTACTAAAGAAATAATCATTATTCCCGCGTTTTCTCTCCTATATAAACCCACACAATCACCCTGACATATAGCAAACAATCATATGCCATCATTTTCACCAAAAGAAACATCCTCCATTGCCATCATCAAATTAAATCGTAACACACAACATTCAACAACGAACCAATAATAATTCCATTCAAAATTGTAGAAGAAGATACCTTTATTAACTCCAAGACACCGATCTTGATTTAGCTGTCACCTCACCACACCGACTAAACCTTGGCTCCTCCAGCGGCCCGAGCAGCCGCCGCACGCCTCACTCTCAGCTTCAACGAGCGGCATCTCCACCGTGGGTGGCTCCACAACTACCACAACCACACCCACACCAACCTCACCGCCCCCACACGGAGGTGGGACCACACTGGTCCGCTCATAACGCAGCGTCACCAATCCTCCCACGACGGCTGCCTCCACCTCAGGCACCCTTAGCCTCTGCGTCATTCCTCGTGCACGGGAACCTCGGACGAGGTTCCTGTGCCGGATACGGGACTACCACCACTCCAGCTCGCAATTCCACTTTGCCATCAAGGTGGTCCGACAGGGATTTACTGTCCCTAAGAACTATTCGCACGTACAGACGAGCTACATCTCTCCATGCTCGACAACCTTTTCTTCTACACCTCGCCACATCCAATGTCTCTCACACACAAACGTCTCTTGATCGAACTAACGCTCCGGCGGCGACCTCCACTCTCTCCTCCGCAAGCAGCCCATCCAACCGCTACCGCTTCAGGCGGTCAAGTTGCTACTGCCGCCGAGGTGCTCGTTGCCGCTCGAGTATCTCACTTCCTTAGGGGTGGTTTACCGCGATCTAGCCCGCAAAACATTCTCACGTTAGGAAGACGGACATATATTGTGACTTGATCTCTGCTTTAAATCCACGTCGTCGCCAAGATTGAAAAGCGCAACCGATAGAGTGAGCTCGTCAGAGGAGGAGAGAGATGGGGATACCGGTCCGGTAGCGACGAGTTTGTTGCGGAGCCCACGGGGGCTTCAAAGGTATGCGTGGGGACGCACGAAGTATTTAGCCGGAGTTAGTTAGCGGTAACGTCACGGTAACGGCGTCGATTGGTGGCGTTTGGGGTTGATATACACCTCCTCTACGGGAGAACCGTTTCAGGGGCTAACAAGAGCCACGCGTACGGAACATTCGCGTCGTCACGTGAACATGTTCATCACTGGACGGGAGAGAGCAATGGGAGTGTGATTAAGGAGATGGGACCGCCAGAGGATCTTTATTGAGTAGTTGCCTGGATGAAGGACCCACTAAGAGGATGGGGTCCACCGAGCGCGCGTCGGAGATCAAGAAGCACCCGTTTTTTAAAGACGTGAAGTGGGCGTTGATACGGATTACCGCCGCCGGAGTCCGTGGCGGGCTGGTGAGGAAGAGTAGTAAGAGTCACGTGAGTGGGCTACATAGGAGGAGAATGTGATGGTGGAAGGGTTGAGTTACTTCTTAAGGAAAAGCAAAGGATCTAAGGTTCTCACAATCATAGTGAGTGCCACTTGTGGTATTGTCAATAATAATTAACATATATAATCATAATATGACCTCAAAATAGTGATTCAAAATTCAAAATTGCTTGTTTTCATTAATTTAGGGGAAGAGATCGAGGATTAGTATAAAAAATACGAGTGATTTACGTTTTGTATGAAAAATTTGGTGACACATTCTATGTTAGTTATGAATGAAGACCGTTTATTTACCTAATATTATTACTTCTGTATTTTAACAACTACGTTCATGTATATATATATGAGCATACACAATTTGAAAAAGAAAGATAATCAATCATTTTTAATTTCATGACTACTTATATTATCTTCGTTTTTTGCTAATAATGTCAAGTATCTTAGTTGTGGCAATTGGATGCAGTATTGTTACTCAACACTTAGATTTAGATCTAAAACATTTTTTAGTGAATGTGATGGCTAATATAATTATGCTACAATATTATGATAAATATTCTATTAGTGTTTAGGCCATGGTGGATTGGTGTATGGCGTAGTGGCATAATGTATGGAATATAATGCCACATAATTCGATCAAGAGAACAAAGTGGCGGCTTCATCAACTTCTCTAACCACGACTATCACAGCTAAGCCAACTACCATTGATTGTGACTTTCTTCCATTTCTCGCTATTACCTATCTATCAAGACCTTTTCAGTGTTTAACCTATGTTAGGTGTTGGGCAGCTACGATCGAATCGTTAAATCGTAAGTAGCTTTAAAAGTAAATGAACTTGCGTTTTGTTTTGCTCTGTAACGGCGTTGTAGAATATAAGACATTAATAATTAATATTCAATTTGATCCAAGGTTGTCGTGTATAGTATGTTGTTTGTTTATAGAGACCTTATGTATATATAATTGAATGTTTGTTAATTGAACATTGCACATTTGCACGGTTCACTTTCACTATGTTTCAAACAAGTGATTAATACCATTGAATTAAACTTACTGCAGTTCTCTTTATTTTGTTTTTTCTTTTCCATGTTAATGAGCATAATAATTTTAAAAATTGGCTTTATTGGGTGATATATCTAGTAAATGAGCATAGACGCACATTAAACGCATACCTCTTAAGTTTACCTATAGACTCCACATTCTTCAATAACACAACTCGAGTTGACTTTTATTCTATGTATTACCAACTTCAATCATTATGGGATGATTTTATATTGTTTTTTAGCTCAAGTTTGAGGCTAAAATACCATCATTAAGTGTTGATAATTTGTAGCTCTTATATATAGGAGAATTTTTTTCAAAATTATGAACCAATACAGAATTATCTCACATCGATCAAAGAATACTTCGTATATTTTTACATTTTAATTTGAAGTTATATAATACGAAGTATAATTTGACAGTGATGACAAATGCGTAGTTTCAGAGTTAGATTAAACCATATATTATTTTTTATAAATAATTAAATATCGTAATGATTTAAGTAAATAAATAAAGATTTTAAGGGTCGGAAAATAATTCATTTCAGTTTCAGGTTGAAAGATGTTCCAGCATGGAAGGCAGATGATCTCAACGTTGGCATACCGAGGGCATGTGCTAGTAAAGGAATGTTGCTCCATAACAATAACATGATCGAGTAAAGAATAGATGATGTATCAAAATTATTCATTATGTGTAGACATGTAGTGGTCGTTGGGAAAATTTCTAGTCCGATTCCTACATGTGATTGAAAAAGAGACATGTATGTGTAATAGGTGGAATAGTTGACCTGTATTATTGAGTCCAGTGTGAGTGAAAGTGTTGGTCACACTTAAATAAAAAAGAAAGTGGAGTGGTGGTGAAGGGATGCGTATGCCAATATTGAAATATTAAGATATTAAGATGAGAAGTTGTGTCCATTTCCAAGGCTAAAAACTACTCCCTCATTGCATATGATTTTGAGGTGAACCTCCTTGGATTTGTAAAATGGTCGCTCTGACGGATACACCAATGAACCCAGGCCGTTTGTGTCAGAATATTGCATCTTATAAAATATTCACATGATATATAAACTCAGTAAGAAGAAAAAATCACAAAATTGCACTAATCCAAAAAGGATATGAAGTTGATAGTTATACTCGTGTGTGGAGTGCATTTACTTCTTCGCTACATACATACATCTATCACGTAGACAAGGTCAGACGTGGATGTATCGCAGAAATTACGAATTTAGGCAACAGACATTGCGTACGTCAATTTAATGAGCTCCCTACCAACCAACAAGCCAACAATTCAACATTTCAACTATTGTGTATGATTTCCAATATCGACACACACAATTTTTATAGAATTATTATTATTATTGTTCATTTTAGGGGAGTATACGTTGTACTGAATTCACAACACTTTAATGCTTTGAAGTGGAAGTATCTGCTCATTGATCTCACTCCCATTGCTACCAAAGTCAATCACCCACAAATCCACGTTGCTGGAGAACCCTGCAACTGTTTAAGTACCATGCACTCCAAATTATTATTGTCAATCAATTATCGATGCCATGTAGCAAGTTTTCTCATACGGTCTACGATTTTTTTTTTTAATTAAAAGAAAGAATGGTGTTGTTGCAAATTCGCGAGTGATTTCAGGTCTAAACTTATGGTGTAGTTATGTGAATTCGTGATGCCATCTAAAACGAAAAGAGGGTAAGGTGTTAACATCATATATAACTCGTATTAATTTGCTATGTGTACTGGTGTTCACCTTGGGAGTGACCAAAATTGTCCAACCTTGAACTAAGCTAAGTATATGTAATATGTGTGATTGACTGATTGTGCGGTAACTCGTTACTATAGATAGGTAAAATAAATTAGTCTAAACAACAGATTAGTTAATGGTGCAGATTTTAGGTACTTTCTCCGTTTCAGAAAGCTCGCTGCACTTCTCAATTCACGGACTCCTAGGTAGTTTTTTGGAGAGGAAAAAAATAGAGAGTAAAAAAGAAAAGGGATACATGTGACAGGGGAGAGATAGAGAAAGTTTATTTCCTAAAAGAGAAGTGTAGCAAGTAATGTGAAACTTCCTAAAATAACAAGTGTAGCGAACTTTCTGAAACGGATGAAGTATTTATTATACCCTCGAGTGATTTTTATCTATCTGGGCCTCCAGTGAATGGCCTTGGCCCCAAGTCCATTTTGATATTTATGGGTTTATSTCGGAGACTTTTAAGCCCAAG
The DNA here is from genome assembly GCA_008642245.1 of Bassia scoparia. Lineage (NCBI taxonomy): Eukaryota > Viridiplantae > Streptophyta > Magnoliopsida > Caryophyllales > Amaranthaceae > Bassia > Bassia scoparia. Next base: position 24,569 of record SNQN01001338.1, read on the forward strand.
ATTTAAGTGGACCTAACATCCATACATATTCAATTGTAGGTTGTTGGCTAAGATTCAATGATTTTACAATTGATCTTCCTAGCAAGATCTTCAACCTAATACTATATGAACTACTTACGTTATGTTCTTGTCAACTGAAATTTGTTGATTTGAACTTATTTTTACTGAACTAAACTTATTTTTTTACTGAAATCTTAACAATTTCTTAAGGATTAAACTTATTTTTACTGAAACTTATTGAAATAAGTTGACGACAACATGACCTTAGTGTCTTAGGTGACCTTAATTGGTCTATATATAACATGTTTATTTTTAGTAATACAATAGCAACTTTTTATATACGTATTCCAGTTTTGATAGGTCAGAGAGATATCGATCTCAATTAATTCATTATGCACATTAACGTCTAATGCGAATGGCCGAATGCTCACGACACAAACCTTTAAACTTCTTGTACGGAGTACAAAAATATCATGAACTATTTGTTTTATATATGGTACAATTTAAAGGCAAAGATGAAAGTGTTAGTCTCTGTTTCTTTGGACTTATTTCTATGGTATTTAATTTAGATTACTAAACCTATTTCCCTTATCTTTAAAATATCATTTCAGTTTATTTTAGTTCATTTCAATCCAAAAAAACTACTTCGTATTACTTTTTGTGACATGTGCCAACTAAGCTTGAAAATTGCAAGAGAACGTTGAAAGTGAAAGTTCTTGTCACCATAGATGAATTAAAGTAGATTAGAATTGAACAACAATGTTTCATGAAAGTTCATGGGTTACTACTACTATAGATGAAAAGACAAGCGAACAACCCTAGCACTGACCGAAAATGCTTTTTACAAAGTTTACTTTAGTCGATTATGTGATTATATATCGATTCATAATCAAATCAATCTTAAAATATATTTTTTCCGTAACGAAATTGATGATATTACACTTTATAAAATATTTGTCACGTAATTAAACAAACTGTAACATCGGAAGTAATCATGTTAATAACCACAGAGAAATTATAAATAAGAAGCTCTTAAAAAATAACATTAAACAGGTTCCAGTTCCTCATAACAAGACATTAGACATACAGTATCTAAGCAAGACATATCATCAATCCCACACTTTATTATTGTACAACAAAGTAGACAAATGTTCCATGCAAACATTACAAGCAAACAACACACTAATAACATGCTGCAGTGACTGAGAATTGAGAAAGCTGGTTTATTATTAGTTATATATATCACGTTCATTATTCCTGCTACTGATATGCCAACCTCTTCTTCATTCCAAAAGAAACTCATAGACCTTGTTTGGTCGGAAGGGCTTTCGCCACGCTCTCCCTCTGCAAGCACCTTTGGCCATTCGATGATCTTGGCAAGATCCTCCGTATCTGAAGTTTGCCTAGCGTTCTGACGAGTAAAACCAGCTGTAAAACGGAATGAGAGTTACGTCCACGTATCCGAATTTATCTCCTCCGAAGTATGGTTTATCCCCAAGCTCCTTGCTCCAAGCAATCTTCAGGTGCTCAATGAATTCTTTCTTGGCGTTCTCTTGATTCCCCTTTGTTGTCCCAACCCTCCCTCCAGTGTCGTATATCTTTACAATTAGGCACGCATATAACACACGTCATACAATTATCAGACCAATTCGATCTATAACACACATACATCAAAATTGTTCCTTTTCAGTTTCACAATAATATGCTAGTGTTAGTTTTTGTGGTGTTAGTGTTACAGTAGCAGATAGTGAGGTACGCTTTAAATTGGGTGTGACAAATAAGGAGTTAAGGACACTGTAATTTGGTACCATTGAGTGACAATATCTCATGTATATTGTTGTCAACCAATTTAGACACGTTTGTTATTTGTTAGTTAGAAAGGAATTCAATTCAATTCATTCATTAATTGTAGGCTTGGAGTTCCAACAACAAGAGGATTCTCATTCATCTAGTAGATTGACAATCCAATGACTTATAACAAGAAGGCGGTGCACTGAAAATATCAGTGAGCTGCACATGCACGATACACTGATAGTGACTCCGACCACACATGACACATCCTCATTCATTTATTTCTCTCACATTTCGCTGATAACGTTTGAATAACTCCAACTCTGGATTTCTATTCACTATCAATTCTCTGATAGCGATTTTTATTTTATTTTTCATTCACTAGCAAATTAAACTAAACTGTACTGTAAAACTGAAAAGACAAAACACCAATTCCAAGGTTTGTGCTCGATTGCGATATCGTTCAATTTTTTTTTTAAATATAGCTACGGTGCCCTTATACTCAAATAAAGAAGTTGCATAGGTGTTATGCGAATATCAGTTCCCAAATTGAACTGTATTAAACTAACTAAACATCGTTGGTTGATGCGGTTACAACGCATGAAATTTTATTAATCTAGTCAAAATCCTAGAATTATCAAATTTGTTTGGTAGAACACGTAAGAATTCAAAAATTCTCATGAATTTTCATTAAACAAGGTAGGTGTAGTAAATTACTCCTATGTTTTATAAGAAGCTAAATCTCATGAATTTGCATGCTCCATTTCTATTTTTGTTGTCACCAAATAACAAGTTCAAAATGAAATTCAAGAGAATTTTGATTGCTCATGAGAAATTAAACAATACCTAAGTTGTAACAAGTGAATCAAAGCAGTGAAATTAAAACAGAGACAAGCAACAAAATAAATCAAAATATGACATAAAGTATATATATCAAGGACAACAATTCATAAATAATAGTAGTGTATATATGTATTAAGCAAGACGTGCATGCAAAAAAAAGAGGAGGAATTGAAGAAGAGAATCGCACACCTTTTTGTCAATGAAATCGGCCCAGAGCGAGCCTGAGCCTCCTGATAAGGATCGGAGGGCAGGAGAGGATAGTGGTCACTCCAGAAGTCATCGACGTACTGGACGATGACGAGGACTCGCAGACAGGCTGTTTGTTGTGAACGAGGACGGGAATCTTTGTAACAGGGTTCATCTTCAGCAGCATCTCACTCTTGTTCTCAAGTCTTCATCTCTGTACTCGTACTCTTACCTCCCTTTTCAGCCAGTGCTATCCTCACCCGCATCCCGAACGGCTCGGCCAGAAATCCACAGTATCACTTCGCTTCCCATTTGATGATTCCACTGGTAGTTCAACTGAATTGAATCGAACTGGACTGAACTTGTGCGATTTGTGGTTGGTTGCCGGACGGTAAGTTGGGGTATATGTATTTATAGGAGAGAGTGAGAGACTCGATTGGATTTGGAGACCACAAGAGGATGTGGATTTTATTTCAAGGTTCTCATATAAATTCCAAGCCGAAATCTGTTCGGTCATTGTGTCATGCTGACGTCACCACCTTATTTTTCATCTAAACCGTACTATCAATGTAACACCAGCTGTGTAGTGTACACCTCTGAGGTCTTGATAGATGTTTAAAGTGTGGTTATTCAATGCTAAAATTTCTTTTACTTCGAACTTACCTTTTATACAACCCTCGTATCATTCTCCATAAAACAATGTCCATGTTAAAACACTAATCAACTTTTTTTTTTTTTTTCTCTATATGGTTTATGGAGTATATACAAGACACTGTTATACTTTCTAAAATTGTGGGGTAAAAACGAGAATTTGGAACAAAATCACATACTAATTGATGTACTAAAGATCTGTTTACATTAGTTTATTTTCAATTCAGTTCAGTTGATTTTAGTTAATGTAAACAGACCCTAAATGCTCGTTAGCTTCTGTATAGGGTACGGTCTCCTGCTCTTATGAAACTTATGTGGCTATTCTTGGTCCAATAGCTTGGTTTTGGACCTTATGACACAACCATCAGAATATTAGATAATGGTTGGGCCCAAATTGGTTCTGGACCGTATGCATGAGGATGAGGCCATGAGGGGGTGAAACACTCTAACGGTCAAAAGTTACCGTTTTAAAGTAGGGGTGATCATCATTAGCCTGATTTGATTAGACATACGCAAAATTTTGAGAGCTTAAACAACTAAAAAATTCAATATATTCCCCCCTAAAACTTAACTTATAATGCACACACACGCTTAAAAACCTTTGTATTCGGCCACATTACTACATATTAATATTTAGTACTTCACATTACCGCATAAGTACATAACTATATAGTCCGGTCCGGATCAGATCCATGATACTATCCAGATTGCCTAGTTCGGTACGCACATTCAATCACTTCTATTTCAAGGGGAAATAAAATTAAAGAATCTAAAATGGGGGTTGTGTTATTGTTAATCTGAATGCTTAAAGCAATTTTATTATTTGAATTGACTTTGAAGTCATGATATTAAATTGTATAGGTCATCAATAATTCTTAAGGGAGTATAGTGTATKGCAAATGGCATATRTMTAAACACGATTTAGCACATTACAATTGTATTAGATTCATTAATAGTGTATTTATAAATGGATGTCAATTATTCATCCCAATTATATAAATGCAGTCAGATTTGTAAATAATAATTTTTAGAAAGACTTTTGATCATCACGTAAAAAAAAAAGAAAGAAAGACATTTGAATTAACTAAACATACATGACCCTTAAGTCCTATAAATAGACAGAGTATAAGTATCCTCCATAGTCCAAATCATAGAGCTTTTGTAGGCCTCCATATTAATACATAATCATATATTCCGTATTTGTATATCATTTTCTTTAGTTATGGGATTCATTCTCATCCCGTCCTTGTGACTCTTTGTACCACCAAAGCATATTATTTTCTTTGATACGGTACAATGGTGGGTATAACAAATTAAAACTTTGTTCTTATGTATTAATTCTTTTTTCGCTGTTTTTTTGATTAGTTTTTCTAGAATCCCAATGTTTTGTGATAATTATGATTGTCAGAATATAGACAAGTATGGACCCATATGGTTCGCTGTCACCAAACTGCAGTGGTGGGTTCGTTGCGGTGAACCATCAGAATGAGATTCCACTGCCTTCTGAGTTTGTTAATGGAATTAAGTATGTTTGTGGGAATTGAGTTTGTTGTGGCCGGAATTATGGCTTGCTACCAGCAGATGATCGGCTACTTCAAACAATTGTGAGTCGACAAGGTAATTTTTATACTCCGAACTTTATAACCCCGCGCCTAAAAATACTTGCTATTACTTAATTTGCTGACCTCACCCAGCTGATTGATTCAATATAACATCTGCTGATGCACAACATTTAGACTAGCTACTCTTAATGAGTTATGACTGTGAAGCCTTTGTAGAGCGAGTAAACAAAGACTAACTCTTTAATTTTGTTAAGGGGCTTTTGTTGTATATTGATTCATTTCTACTAAATTAATGCATGTGGAACTTGTTTTTGTAGGTTTATTCTAAGTGTTGTGAATATATAAACAAATATACGGGATCAATGTATTTCAAAGGTAAGACAAATGTGATTTCATTTGAATCTATAGGCTTCTATATAAGAAAAGGTATAGTACATCTCTAATTTTAGCTTTGTTCCCTCTTCCTTTCTTCTTTACAAAAATTAATTTTATCATTGATTTTTATGACATCTGAATATAAATGTTTAGGACTTAAATACCTGAGTTAAATTTGCCACTTTGTTAACTCAACAAATTAAAGCTTGATCTTATGGTTTAAACTCCTTTGTTTTGGAACTCAATTCTATAGCATGTGTTTATAACATTTTGTGGTGATCGGTTTTGTGTAGTTTATAGTATTATGAACCATCAAAAAAGTAATAAAGAAAAAAATATGCATATCAGTGTCATGCGAAATAATATAGTTATGTTTCGTGTCATTTGACGTTGCTAGTAGTTTTCTAACTAAAAATGACATATTTCTTTTAATATGTAATACATGCATATATGCTATTAAATCATATATATGACACGTGAGAGAAACAACTCTCTTCATATTGGATAATGTTTATCTCCATCTTTTATCTATCATCATCCACATCATTGCAACCACAAACACGCATGTTCTATTTGGAGTGAATTACAAAGCGCGATTCCCTTTTATTTTTTGTTTGTATTTCGAAATGGACTCCATGTAACTTGTGACTTTTTGATGAGTCGGAATATCACTTTAGGAAAAGTGCTTCGTACATGCCTCAAAGAAATCGTTGTAATTACTATCTTGTGTCCCGTTGTATTTCTCTTTAATTTCCCACACATGCTTGACATACATTACTACTAATGCGTTAACAATATGCATGCGTAAATTAATCATATCATATTCCTCTATTTTTTAGTGTGAAGAAATTTGGAGATTGTGTTGTTGATTATGATGATGATTGCGACGGGATGATGATTTATGAAGATGAGTTGATGATGAGAATGATGAAAATGATGATGATGATGATGATAAGAAGAGGAGAGATGAGGTAGAGGAGAGGAGGAGAAGAGGAAAGATGAAGAAGAAGAAGAAAAAGAAGAAAGAAGAAGAAGAAGAAGAAGAAGAAGAAGAAGAGAAGAAGAAGAAGAAGAAAGAAGAAGAAGGTGGTGGTGGTGGGAGAGGAGTTGAAGAAGAAGATGACGATGAAGAAAGGAGAGGAGAAGAAGAGAAGACGAAGAGCGAGAGCGAGAAGAAGATGATGAGAAGATGAAGATGGCAATGCTAAATAATAACATAAAAGAAATAAAGAGGAGAAATAGAAAAATTGATACATATAAAGACTATGACATAATGTTTTTCATTTATTTCTTTAATTTCTTAAATTCTTGTGTGATTATGTTTGCCACGTTGATTTGTATCCCCAAAAAAGGTTAGTTTGAACTTTGCATTCTTTCTAAGCTTCAGTATTCTTATCTATTTTGGTAACTTCGGCATTACATATAAATATTCCCTATTTTTTAGTATTTAAATTTTATTGAGATTATTATTTTTATAAAAAATTGCATGACTTCTATCTAAAACTTCTTTTAGTGAATATAACTTTGAAATTAAAACACTCTCACATTAAAAATTTAAAATATAAATATGTTCTTTAACAATTTGAGTAAAAGTTAATGGGTTAATTTTTAAGAGAATGAAGTATACCCGACTTAACCTAAGATTTAACCTAAAAATCATGATAACTATATAGTAAAGGTGACATTAAATCRTTTTTTCTAGTTATCATCATTGGTTCCAAGCTTAGTTAGTTTCCACTACACAACTCTAGAAAAATACCAAGTGAATCATGTAGTACGTATTTACAGCTTGATTTCTACCAAACAAGGTCATTGAAAATAAACTTTAATATATAATAAATATCAATAAACATTTTTTAAAAACTATCGTATGTTATAAGAACGAAAATTAATAAAGTTTTGTCATTCCATCATATGGAAGCAATCAAACAAGAAGTCTTAGTTATTACAATCATCATAATTTCAAGAAACAAAACAATAAACTCGAACCATGCATTAATGTTACCATGTAACATCAAGAGCATAGCATTGCCTTTTATTTATACAACGCCAAACTTGCTTTGCAACTCCACAAGAAAATCAGAAACCTTGGTTTGATCTGGAATTGCATTAGCCACACTTTCTCTTTGCATACATTTCTTACTCCATTCAACGATATTTGGGCAATAGTCCTCCATCTTGAAGTTGCCCAACGTTTCATACACTCCGAACCAACTACAAAACGGAATGAAACAAACATCCAGAAGAAGAAATCATATTAGAACTAGGAAATGATGTATGATTAATAATAATAATAATAAGAATACATACGTATACGTGCATGATTATTTATGAGATGGAAAAAAAAGGAGGCTAGAGGTAGTATACATACCTTATTGGTCAATATAATGAGCCAAAACGAGCCCGAGCCTCTGATGAGGATCAAGGCATCAAAGGGTTAATGTGAGTCCAAATTTCATCATGTATTTGCACAATTACAAGGACTCACAAACTGGGTTATTGTTGTGAATAAGAACTGAATTTTCTTATGAATGGGTTCATCTCAACAGCATTCACTCTTGTTCCACAAATCTTCTTCTATATACTCATAACTCACCCCTTTCTCACCTAGTGCCACTATTCGCCCTCATCCCATATGGGCTTGGCCAATAGCTCAACAATATTACTTCCTCATCATTTCCATAATTTTTTTGAAGAAAATTACAATCTTTGAGATGTATATAAATTAACTAAAGGAGCTTGATCTATATATTTTCTTTCTTTAAGAAGTCATACACGAGTAGTATTACTGTAATAATATGAATTTAATTTATGCTATCCTTACGGAGTATTTATTTTGCACGTGCTATTTAGTAGCAATAAATTCAACCCGATTAGTTGCATTTGTCACAATATCGATTCATTTGTTTAATTGACATGAAATCAAAACACGAACACCACCCACTAGCACAAAAATGACAAAATGCCAGCCTGCATGAAAGCAAGAGATCAATGGTCTAGGTTTAAAGTGTCCCATCGAATTGATTCCATAATTAAGAAGACAATACTACCCTTGCTTACAAGTTACAGCAACGTAATTTTGAACTTATTTACTATTTTATTTCACTTTTATTGTTAGAAGTATAGAGTCGTACATATTGCATTAACAGAGAGTAAAGGACGTCATGTACAACGTATAATAAAGGGAAATTCTATATGCGGTTTCGAGTTTTGTCAAAATCTATATGTATGTCATACTAAATTTACATATATTCCACACCGTGACCTCGAAGTTTTGCCTATTCTATACCGTGACCTGGAGGTTGATATATGTTTTCCTAGTGTGGTGCCTGACGTTATTATTATAGTGGAATTTGTATTCAACTTGTATGCAATCATTTCTCAATCATCTATATATCAAGACTCGTGTCTGATAGGATGACAGCAGCATTGGAAGATTATCATCATTCCAAACTCATCTATGTACCTAGAGAATCACAAGGGATTCACAAATAGGTTTCCATTGTGTATTAAGACAGGAACTTTTTTTGAATAGGGTTATCTCAAATCTCAAGAAGAAGTGATGACGATTAGTTGTATAATTACTCATTGTGTACTAAGTATAAATTAGTCATTAATTAGTGTTTATATAATAAATAATAAGGGTGTTTAGAAGAACTGATGACGATTAGTTGTTGATGGTAGTCCATTTAATTGGCATTTGCAAACATATTGTATGTCATGCTTTCGTTTGAATTGTTTCAATACAAATTGAGTAACTTTGCTAGAGATCGTCTACCATTAAAGTGCAATGATGTGGAACAAATCGATATTTTATTACCCTAAAAGAATTTAACAAGTTAATTAGTTGGCATTTAGAGGGTAGGTTTTGTGCTAAAGTTTGATAAACTTATCAACATAATGTTAACCACGCACCACTGTAAAAAAAAAAAAAAATAAAAAAGTATTTCAAATGGTGTTAAAAAAGTTGAACCTTGGTTCGTTGAATCAAAATTTCCACCTAATGATGACATCAAGTAAACAAGAACTGGAGAATAAAATCAGACTCAAAAGATTGTTTCTTTGTGTTTTTGAATAGAGTCAAATATCAAATACGGTGTATCTTTATATTCAAGCCCGTTTGGTATGATGCGTAGAAATATTTTTAATAGAAGTATTTTTCAATTTTACATTGTTTTGTTTATAATGAAAGTTAAAAGTGTAAAACCATTTTCTATTGGAGTAAAATTTCCCTTACAATGATTCAAAACTATTTTCCTTCCAAATGAAAGGAAAACTATTTCTTTCTATCTTTTGTATCTAGTATAACTACTATCTTCTTATATCCCTTTTCCATGAAATATTTGACAAGTATAAGGAAAAAACGATTTTACATTAATTTATTGAAAAAAAGCGCATGGCACATTGAGCCCAAAAAAAAAAACTGATCTTTTTGTACTGTGCTAAGTGATATTCATTACTGGCATAATAATTACATGTGGAGAAAGAAAAATTAAAGTTACTTTTTTCTCTAGCTTTAAATTATGCTAATAGAATTCTAGAAGTTACACTATATAGTCAAAAGTTATGTAAATTTTATTTGAAGTTACAATTTTATGTATTAAAGTGTC
>SNQN01001338.1:34611-65031 GCA_008642245.1 Bassia scoparia
ACATCCAATACCCGAATTCATCTCCTCCCAAGTATTGTTTATCTCCAAGCTCTCGTTCGAAAACTTCAACTGCTCTATCACTTCTTTTTCCCATTCTCTGTTCTTCGCCTTTTTTAGCTCAAAGTCTATTTGGAGTCATAAAATTCTACACAAGGTACAACACGAGAATACATTTGTCATATCAGTTAATTTATAATGAATCTTTATCTTAACATGTGTCCTTGAACACACATTAGAAAAATAAACTTTCAGCCTAGAAAAAAGAACTAGAGAAAATGCATGTATGATTAATATAATAATAAGAATACATACGTAATACGTGCATGAATTATTAATGAGATGAAAAAAAGAGAGCTAGGGTATATACATAACCTTATTGTCAATATAATGAGCCAAAACGAGCCCGAGCCTCTGATGAGATCAGAAGGCATCAAAGGGTTAATGTGAGTCCAAATTTCATCAATGTATTGACCAATTACAAGTGACTCACAAACTGGGTTATTGTCTGTGAATAAGAACTGGAAATTTCTTATGAATGGGTTCATCTTCAACAGCATTTCACTCTTGTTCCACAAATCTTCTTCTATATACTCATAACTCACCCCTTTCTCACCTAGGCCACTTATCCCTCATCCATAGGGCTGCCAATAGTCAACAAACTATACTTCCTGCATCATTTCCCATAATTTTTTTGAAGAAAATTACAATCTTTGAGATGTATATAAATTAACTTAAAGGAGCTTCGATCTATATATTTTCTTTCTTTAGAAGACATACACGAGTAGTAAATACTGTAATAATATGAATTGTATTTATGCTACTCCTACGAGTATTTATTTTGCACGTGCTATTTAGGAGCAATAAATTCAACCCGATTAGTTGCATTTGTCAAATATCGATTCATTTGTTTAATTGACATGAAATCAAACACGAACACCACCCACTAGCACAAAAATGACAAAATGCCAGCCTGCATGAAAGCAACGATCAATTCTAGGTTTAAAGTGTCCCCATCGAATTGATTCCATAATAAGAAGACAATACTACCCTTGCTTACAAGTTACAACAACGTAATTTTGAACTTAATTTACTATTTTATATCACTTTTATTGTTAGAAGTATAGAGCCGTACATATTGCATTAACAGAGAGTAAAGACGTCATGTACACGCGTATAATAAAGGGAAAATCTATATCGGTTTCGAGTTTTGCAAAATCTAGTAATGTCATTACGGAGTACTAATTTACATATATTCCACACCGGACCTCGAAGTTTTGCTTATTCTATATCCGTGACCTCGAGGTTGATATATGTTTTCCCGTGTGGTGGCCTGGCTATTTATTATGATAGTGGAATTTGTATTCAATTGTATGCAATCATTTCTCAAATCTATCAAGATTATATCAATACTCTGTCTGTATAGGATGAGCAGCAGCAAACTTGGAAATTATCATCATTCCAAACCTCACTATGTATCCTAGAGATCACAAGGGATTCACAAATAGGTTTCCATTGTGTATTAAGACAGGAACTTTTTTGTGAATAGGGTTCATCTCAAATCTCAAGAAGAAGTGATGACGATTAGTTGTATAAATTACTCATGTGTACTAATATAAATTAGTCATTAATTGTAGTGTTTATTATAATAAAATATAAGGTGTTTAGAAGAACGTATGACTATAGTTGTGATTGGTAGTCCATTAATTGGCATTTGCAAACATATGTATGTTTCATGCTTTCTTTGAATTGTTTCAATACAAATTGAGTAACTTTGCTAAAGATCGTCTACCATTAAAGTGCAATGATGTGGAACAATTCGATATTTTATTACCCTAAAAGATAAACAAGTTAATTAGTTTGCATTTAGAGGGTAGGTTTTGTGCTAAAGTTTGATAAACTTATCAACATAATGATTAACCACGGACCACTGTAAAAAAAAAAAAAAATAAAAAAGTATTGCAAATGTGTGCGTTAAAAAAGTTGAACCTTGGTTCGTTGAATCAAAATTTCCCACCTAGTGATGACATCAAGTAAACAAGAACTGGAGAAATAAAATCCAGGACTCAAAAGATTGTTTCTTTGGTGTTTTTGAATAGAGTCAAATATCAAATACGGTGTAATCTTTATATTCAAGCCCGTTTGGTAGATGCTAAAATATTTAATGAAAAGTATTTTCAATTTTTTACATGTTTTTTATAAATGAAAGAAAGTGATAAAACCATTTTCTATTGGAGTAAAATTTCCTTCTCTTACAATGATTCAAAATATTTCCTTCCAAATGAAAGAAAACTATTTCTTTCTATCTTTTATATCTAGTATAACTACTATCTTCTTATACCCTTTTCCATGAAATCATTTTATATAAAATGTTTCTGTGCTCAATAAACGGAGCCTCAAGTTCCAATTGTTCACATAATTTCATCATCTATATTGAACTTTCTATAATTCATGTGTTGAGGCAGAGTGTCCTAAATCATTGACATAGGATGGAAAAAAATGTGTACAAAGAGAAGCTGCAAGAGTCTCTTTCCTGAATATGTACAAGTTTTGGAGCTCGTTTTAGCTGTCAGAACCAATTTTTTGTATTCCAATTAACCAACATTTATATTATGTACGTTTGTAAGAAATTTTGTCATTGGTTTTGTATTGTATTATAATCTGATGAATCATATATAATACTTATTACTATTGTTCAAGAAAAATGCGGTTAATTTTTGTAAATTCGAAACATATAAAACATGAGAACACAACCAAATTTCTTCGTCAGTACATGTAACTAATCTTGATCATTAAAACAAAGTGCAATAAAAGCACAATCACAAATAAAAATCTCCGACCTGCAATAAAGCTTAACTTATTATATATATATACTCAAGCTTGATATTACGAATTCGAATAGGGCCTCCAACATTTTAGCCCCCAGCCTAGTTCTTGTTAAAGTAATACTTTCTCCCGAACACACTTCTTTACTGACAGAGCATATTTGTAGATCTTTGAAGCTGTTGGAAGGAGACGCCTTGACACTATCTCTCTGCATACACCTCTTAGCTCCACCATAAGCTTAGACATTTGCCTCGATGTATTCAAATGAGTGGATGTCTGGTAGGCGTAGAACCAGTATAATTTAGGAATCAGTCACGTCCAAATACCCAAATGTCTTCCCTCCAAAGTAAGCTCGCACCCAAGCTCCCCTCCAGCACTTTAAGCCACTCATCAAATCATTCATTTCTTCTTCCTCGATTTCGCCTTTCTGTCTCCATATCTTGCGGACGTAGTTGAAAACGGAACACAGTACAAATTAATCAACATCATTAAACTAGATTATTATCAATAATCGAACAGCAATTTTTGATTTTCCTGACCAATTACGACCGCATATTCAGATTAAGACAGAAATATTCAATTTTGCGACTATAAAAATAAAAACCAATCAATGAATATTATTGGAAAAAAGAGAGGAAGAAATGTTATACCGTCTCTATCATTATAATCGCCCAAAAGCGAGCCCGAGCCCATCTGTAAGATGAGCGAGCAAACAAACTTGGATGACAGCGTTAGTCCAAAAACCTATCGATGTACTCGACGATGATGACGACTCGCAAACAGGTATTGCCGTTGTGGATCAAACTGAACTTTTTTGACACGAGAATTCATCTCCAGAAGAAGCGCGCTTTTGAAGCAATCACGTTTTCATAGCCTCTTTCATATGATGTTCTCTCCTGCAGCGCCTAATATTTCACCCTTGCATCCTAAGGCTAGACCCAGAATGTCGCATACACTTCAGTCACACATGATCGATGATTCATGAATGCATCACAAATATTCCATTCAGGAATCCCATTACTTAAATTTTCAAGTTAAGCCTGTCGCCCTTTTTATCTGTCTTGTATGAAGTCTGGGTGCGTGATTGCTGGTGGACGTCGGTCGGCTCGTCGCGTCTCAAATTTAGCCACAGTTTATTATATTTGTTTCCATCCTAATCTTAACTTTACTTCGTATTGATATGATGGATGAAAAAGAGAAAGCAGGATGTTGTATCGTTATATTCTTGTAATGAATGATAATAAAAGATACACAAATTTATTGGTACGATTGAGTATAATCTTTACACAAGATGCGGCTAACACACCAATACTATTGTCTCACACAATTTGATACATTACTATACTTTGTATCTCTTCTAATGATGTCTATATTCGAAAATTGACATAGGTCTTTGTTTGTTTCTTTGCAAATCGCAACCGACATAAGTCTTTTGTTCATTACTTAAGAAAGAATTATTTCCATGAGGAAATCTCATTTTATGTGCAAAAATTCCCTATTTATTTTCTAAATTTTTCCCTATCACACTTAAATGCTTGATAGTTGTAATTGACACATGAAATATAGAATCACCAAAGTCTTTGTAGTAGCTCTTTAAAGAAAATTTAATTATGCCATTTCTTCAAGGTTGCATGAAGCACTGTTTTGAAGGATAGTATAATGTTTGTTTGAATTTTGCATTATTAAAATTACATTTTATGAGCAAACAAACGAAAAATGATCCTTCATTATTTGTTGCAATTATATTTTTTTAAACAATTAAAAATGACCAAGACACCTAGCATTACGTGAGCGCTAACCCCATGGTTCAACCCAGACGCTTAGTGCACATTTTTAATTGAAAGAAAATTATGCAACTCGCATGATTGGGGCTCAGTTTGCTTTTGAAAAGGGAAAAGTTAGTATTTTTGGACTTTAATACAGCTGGCCACGATTTCAACAATTGTTGGACTATCATTAGTGCCGATAACATTTGCCTATAGCTTGTGTTTGTGCTTTAGCCCATGCTCACCGTGTTAGCACATGTCGCACTTGGACGAAACTAAGGTTGTCCCAATACTACCATAAGTTCGTAATTCGCCCCTACGAAATTCCTAGCTGATCTTGGTTATACCATATATCATCTTAACTTTCAATTACGTCAAAATGGTTTCATATTAAAAATACAAATGTTCATTTTTCAAATATAAATGTCAATCTCGAAATATTTATATTCCGAAGCAAATGTTCATTTTTCGGATCATAACGAGAAACAGATCAGAAAGGGTATTGATCCGAGTGATCCCATAGTTCACAAGTAAAGGCGGGAGGACTCAGACCAGTTCTGACTCGCAAACCACAATATCCACCAAGCAGCCTATCAATTCTCCTCTCTTCCAAAACCAAATTTAAACCACATTACGTCACTCAACCAACAACACTACCCCCTTAAATCCTTAATCATCTCTTCTTTCATCCCAAAATCCTCAAAAACCCCATTAAAATCCAACTCACATTCCCCATTTAACTCTGCTCTAAACACTCAATTCCCACTCTCACAACACCATCAGTATGTCGATTAACAACCAAAGAAGAAGAGCAAACGCCATGAAGTCTTATTCTTCTTCAACACGCGATAATCCAACCACTGCCATTCGTTAAACACAAAGAGGAAACAAAGGATACAGAAAAGTAGTACCCAATGAGAGCAAGCATTACGAAGAGATGAGTTTGTGCATGAAAACCAGACGATAAAGGCTCTTCTGACGAATAATTTTGTCAGAACAAGGCAAAATGTAGGTGTTCAATGGGGTGTAAGAGCACCCTAACCTATTGATAAATATCTCAAGTAATTGTATGATTCTAAGCTGTGTTTGGATCATTAAGGATTGTTACCGACTCTAAGGCATGTTTACTTGTCAGATTTTCTTTCTTCTCATCTTTTGTAATAAGTCTCCAATTATTGTCTTTTTTGGAATCAAATTATTCTTTGTTATGGCCAACTACTTAATGTCTATAGGAATGCATTTCATAACTTAACTCCCTCCTATTTGAGCTCTGATTTGACAACTGGAAATACTGAATTGCAGATTTACAATTTAAAGATGTAGAATTGCTACTGAAAGGTTATTATTGTTGTTTAATTTGACAAAATTGTGTGCATAGTTACTGTGAATAAAAGCTATGTGTTCTTTTAGTTAAGCTTGAATGCTTGGTAAAAGCTTTTGGAAGGCCAAAACTTTCTTGGAAACTGTATAATTTTACTTCCTTATTGAGACACACGTTGAGGCACTCACTGTCAGAACATAGTGTCTATCTTATTGTTGTTCGTATTGGAATGCCACAACCTGCATCACCGAAGTTCATTGATTTCCTAGAGCCTGCATAAAAAACTCCATCCAAGCACCATCAACATTTATCTTACATCACCAAGGTAACATAACCCATACTGTATAAACAGCTTAAGGAACCAAGTGATGGATTTCCTAACCTATAGCGGCCTGAGTGCGCCCCATTGAATGCACCCGCACCTAAGAAGTCATGGAACATATGCAAAAAGAAAAAAAGTGTCACTATAGATCCCCTAGACACAAACGCCCTCGCCTTGATAAATTAAGCGCTTATCCTTATGCCAGTGCCTACTCGCCTTTCAAACCACTAGTAGTAATGCAGATTATTTCATGTTTAAATTGCCCTAAAATTCCCCAGAATAAATTATTGAAATCGACGTCCTGGTGGTGCTGCTCAAGAACTTGTGCACTCGAAGGAAACAATTTTTCTATTTTCCTCTGTTTAATGCTTTTATGACTGACAATCTTTGTGATTTGAGAAGACCATATAATTATAGAAGACTTTTCACTGTGAGCTTAATTATTGACCTTTATGAAGTTTCTGTGCTGCATACCCACTCGCACAATCAAATTATTGCTCCACATCACAACACTTAATGACCACATTTTCAGTTCTCAAATCTTCATATAAGCGATTATTCACTTCACATCAATATAGTGACTGATCCTGATGAATAATAAGTTACTATATTTGATCAAAATGGTTATATATTGACCAAAAAAGGTCGCTCGAATCTGTACACAATAAATTTATTGTCACCCAAGCAGGTAAGACTTTGCCATGGACTTTTATATTATACAGGTACTTCTTAGTTTTTATCCTTATAATAGCTGAATGGCATTGTTGATATTGCCATATACTTTCCAGGGAGACACTGAGGATTAGAAAAGGTCAAGGATTTCTCGCTACTGACTGGAATGGTTCAGCCCAAGAGAATGCAATACCGGAGCCTAGCAATCCTGGAGTTCTTATGCCTCATATTTGAAAGACCTCTGCAGAAAAGACTGCCCCACTGTTCCTCTCGCACTTCACAATGTCTACTTTGCACATCTCTAGCTGGCGGCACATGATAGCAAAACAGTGTGGTTGCTTCTTTCATCAAAGTAATTTGCAGTCTGCATACCTTTAAAAAGAACTTTCAACCCATGGCTACATATTGCTGTTAGTAGGCTATTTGTGTCATGTGAAAACTAACTGCATGTACATTGATGTCCCACGGAACTTGAAAGTGTCGCTTGTGTTAATTGAAATAGTTATCTAATTTTTCATTACTTTACCTCCTAACATCCTCTCTCACAGCATTAATAAGTACCCACATAAAAAGCGAGAGGATGTTTCTATCTTTGTCTTTATGTCTTTAATTAATTTATCATATTGATCTGTAAAAAATAAATGAAGAGAAGTGAAATGCTATCTCTTCTTCATAATATTATACACTACGTCGTAACATATATAATAACACGTATACATAAATACCTTTAAGACTTATCTAATAACACAACCATCATCAATTAGTTTCCCAGAAACTTGTTTACTTTCTTTCATAGATTATTCCAAACTCTGTTCATATTTCTGATAAAATGTCATGCCAATCTAATTTGGCACTCGTCACAAAATCCCAAATAGAACCACAACTAAACTCTATCTTTGTCAGTATTTCATAGACATACCACGTATAATAATCGTCAAATAGACAATAATAATTTGACACGATGCTTAAATATAATCAAGAGTTAAGAACAAAAGATCTGACTGAATTACCATCAACCATCGTTGAATATAACAACAACCTGATGAAAAAGGACTACCAAAAACAATCATAGAACTCCTCAATCGCTTCATCTCCACACTTTTATATATATGAACTCAGCTAGTCTGGCATTTTGAATGATAAAATAGAAATGAATAAGCCGCTCATAGCAGAATAACAATGATAGATAAAATGGAATGTTACTAAAGATTTACATGGTCCTATAGAACACAAATGTAAAATGAGGAACCCTCAGACGAGAACCTACAGTATACAAAACACAGCACTTGACACTATGCAATCTCAGTTACTTAGCAGTACATAAGCTCACTACCCATGCCAATGGACTAGACAATCAGAGTATAGAATTTTAACATATACGAACAATCTCAACGTTAGACAGACTCTGATCTTTTACGAATCACATTACGTACTAACTTACCCTGAAAATGAGACCTACCTCTAAATGTCTCAATAAGTACAAAGCACGAGCACATTAACCTCAAAGCATAATAAGACTTATTATCATGAAACATATAAATCGCATTGCATAGACAATATTTAAGGCTTATTCCCATATTGCCCTCCCATTAGTATATTTGCATGAGATGTGAGACCTCCAAGAATATAACTTCAAATAGGCCTACACACCACACAACACAACACCCACATAGTAATAATAGTTAAAAAAAGAACAAACTTGATGCTACCACAGACAGCTGCCTCCTAGTCTGGAATACCATAGAACAACACACGCTGATTCTTAGCACAAAAACATCATACGTCTTCCCAATTTAGTCAACTTGCTCTCAATACATACTACATTAAAATATAACCACAGTTAAGAATTAAAACATTGTTTGATCTGTGTTCTCATAGCAACAATCTAAAGCTCAAATCTTGTATATGTGAATAAATCATTAGACTGTATTCCTAACTACTTCTGCTTTCAGCAAAGATTATTATTTAAGCTTAAAATTATCTAATCAAAATAACAGGTTCTGATGTTTCATCAGAACGATATTAGCTGTAACAATCTTTCTCCTATATAAAGAGCAGATCTTCGATCACCTAATAGTCCTAACCTTAAGTCACGACATTGATAAGAGAGTATGCTGAAAACAGCAAGACACCAGAAAACAAAGCTACTCAGCTATGGTATGCACTGGATATCGAGAATAAACAATCGCTCCTCCAGAGAACCCTTTTCCTTTTCATTTCTCTATAGCGATTCAACACCATCTTAATCACTATTGTATATGTACACGGATGAACTTTCAGCCCACCTTTCCCCTTGTATATTTCTTGACTTCCTCGCAGCATCCCTTTCCAAGAATTAATGAATACGAATTTCAGTTACCTATTCATACGTATCGACACACAGCAAAAAATAATACAGCTTATAATAGACATGCGACAACCAACAACTGATATATCCATTACCTATCGCCTCCTCATCACCACTAGGCCAAGATCTGACGGTATTTAAGATATCTATTTTCCAAAACTCACAACTATAAGGCCATAACCAACTGAAAAATTCCTAACCTCTTCATTCAATGCTGTGTCTTCCCCCTTCTTTACTACAATTTTTATTGTAGTAGCGCGCTCAATGACTGCCTTCATCGTACACTGAGGATTTCGTTTGGTTATTTGTTACTCAAGATTGTCTCGAAACTTCATATCTATATTAATTAATAGAGTTGAGGTAATTAAGGCCTATTAATTTATCCTGTATACCTCTTTCTGTCTACTCCATACCTATCGTAAATTCAGACGAACTATAATTCAATATGCCAATTACTATCGACAAAACTAAAGCTAACCTCTATTAAGTATCGCGTTTAATGTCAACAGATTAGAACGCATAAGTAGCGTCTTCGTATGTCATAAAAAACAAGATATACTCAGTCCACCTCACCTGCCCACTTACAATCTATACTATATAGTCCAACATACAATCCATACAAACGTGACGCGAAGATCAACTCTCTTACCTTTTATATCAAAATGAAATGTTAAGAAAATCAACACTTCATGAGATCCTTCTATCGTAGGCCCTATCTATTGAAGTGAGCACTTGTGATGCCCATCCTAATGCATAAGCTATGAAAATACATCTCCCTTTATATAAGATCAGAGACTCATGAACTATCAGCTCCAACAGATGTAATACAAACCTTTATACTTCATATCGACCTATAAACTACATACTTAAAAGCTATAAGCACAATAATAGACATTGCATTCTCGCGTACTATCCAACCAAAAAAGATAGACTCTCATTTCCTCTGATGTATACTACACTCACAAATAGAAATAAGAAAGACGACCCCCCACTAAATTGATTAATTTTGTTCATGCTACATCAAATTGCCACCACATCTGCCATGATTATGCTTTTTAAAATATCTGACATCATCACTCCTATGATCCACTTTCACAAGTCATAGTGTTAATATCGTTCTTGTAACAATTATTACTTTATACTCAACGAACATACTTACAAAGCCTTCTACTACGAGCCCCTCATCATCTCATGTCGTCCTCCTATGGTTCACTGCTCACCAGCAAACTATCTCCTTAATCACACTAATATCTGACTCGCCGGCTTTCACTCTATCCTATAGCACACCTAAAAGCCTAAAAGATAACATAACTCGTACCCGCATTTTAATAGAATCTGTGAATGGAATTTATCGCTTGCCTTGAGCTAATACAGATATAACTTATGTCTCTAAGTCAGCAAGTAACTTGAATTCGAAGGTCAAAAGGTGCATAAGCCTATCTTCATTTCTGAGGAAAATGAATTACCAATCGAGGATTAGCCTTAGTCCTATGCACTACATTAGCTTTTATCTCCACCAACTTAACAACACATGTGCTCCTACGCGACAGGTAGAGGTATCAATAGAATTACATCGCAATCACTAATCTATAATAACATCCAATCCCAAGTAATCTATGACCCTACATTACATCAGTTCCATATATATATAAAGAGATTAATTTTAGCATAGCAACTTAGCCTATTTACTCAACATGCATCCATCATAGTCCAACCCAAAATTTATAAGCTCCTTATGATCGAAACATATATGATGATGTTAAAACAGCTCGAATCAGATCAATCTACAGTCAATTAGGACTTCACACTTAGACATCCATCTTTACTGAGCTATGTCTAAAACGCAATCACTGCTCTAATTTACAATCTATCCTTGTATCAGCACTATAGTATTCAGGTTGCCACCAGCCAACAACTTCTCTATAATACTGACCTACAATACACAAAATATCATCATTTGTCGAGCCCACAACATCAAAAGCATGATACTCTAACAATGCGTCAAACGTATAGCACCTCTGCTATGCTAAATACTATAAAAAGACAAACGCCTCTTACGCTGTAACACAAGTCAAATTTCCTCAACGCATCTACACCAGAGAGCGCTAACTTCTAATCAATCCTCACTTCTCAACACCCAATCACACATTTTGACCTATTCAATACATCGAAAATGACTCTCCAAGAAGAACAACAAAGACAGAAACCTCTCCAGGAAAACCTAACATATTGAAAATACCTTATTATATAAAACAACAAATGCCTATCCAATAATCACCGACAACGCACCTTTGACTATTAGACTCAATATTAAAACTTAAAAACCTGATCCCAGAGCATCAACTACCTCACTGTTACCATGTTAATATATCATAATCCAACCATTATCTTTGACTGAAGCGCAATTCAAAATCCATCTACGTTAAGTCAGCGCACAAACCTCACGTAAAAGGGAGCTCTCTCTACACCTGACAACACCCAATTAATGTCCCGAATACAGTCTCCACGCACCAGCAACCGCACGCCTCCCAGCCCCACATTCCCTATACATCAATCATCATTCACAGCTTCACCTCTAAACAACACATACCCATCTCTAATCACAAAAAATACACTTCAGTAGACCCTCATCAGTAAGAAATGGCTCAATCCCCCGAAGTCTCAACCGCTATATAGACTCGAGTTCGGCGATCAAACACCCTGGAACAACGAAAAACTATACCAACAGTCCAAGCTACAATAATAAGCACCACTACATCTCGGACCCACCCTAGTGGCACCCATACACAAGATCATAACAGCCCCATCGCTCTACGATCTGCACTTTCACTTTTATTTAACGATCCCAGTAATCATCTCCTTCATATCCACTCGCAGCTCGACTACCTCTTCCCACACCAATAACCGTCCTTTCCTACACACAAGAAGGCTAAACACTACAACCTTATAGCAACGCATACGGCACGGAGTGGTCTACATACCTACCACCCAAGCTTATAGCCACCCTCTACAATCAATCATATTACTCTAATCCTCACATAGCTATGCAAAATGTTCAATTAACTATAGAAACGAATAGTATACTATCTATATCATATAACAAATTTAAACAACTACAGCCTATAAACACTGTAATCTCGAATAATGACGATCTTATCACAAACACCATCCTCAAACATAAGACAAATAACCAACAACACCTCTAAACCTTATAGAACTCAACTAAGCCTTCTCTATTACGTCTCACTCCCCCGACTGCAGCTATGAGCAATCCTCCCCCATCATATATAACACCCCTCATCTCCTTTCCTACAATCAAATCGCCTACGCTACCCACTCTAGTATCTCTCTCCAATCGACTGTATCATCTTCCTCTATCTTATCTTAAATATTAATCGAATAGAAGAAAGAGCGAAATAAGACAAAGAGAGAGAAAGATAAAAAGACTAACCAACAAGCAATATGATGAAGAAAATCACCTACTGATATAAAAAAAGAGTCCAAAACAAAAAGAGACAATAAACAAACAACGTAGAATATGAAATTGTCATCAGTATTCCCTTTACATTCCTACCATTGCATCTCTTACGTACTAGATTACAATCTGGATTATAGCGCTCTATTATCACTGAGCACCAATGAGTAGCCGAAAGCCAGGATCTGTAAAACGACGAATTAGATAATTTGTTTATTAAGAAGCAAAAACACCACCCTATATAGACATGCCTCTCTAGGAAAATATTTCACACTGCAAAAATCAAGTAAGCGTAATTAACAGCCTAATAGCATACAGCAAAACACTTAACTATAAACCTATGAGCTTTCCAAAAAAATAATATCAGCTTCATTCCGAAGTTAAAAAAAAAACGAAACTAATATATATTTATCCGAATTACCTCCTATTTATCTGCTCTACCCTTTAGATTCCTATCATTGTGCAGTAATACCTCAATCTTTATCATCATACCCACACCAACACATTCTTTCCTTCATTACCATGACTTCGTAACAATTCGAAGCCGTTTTCCTAGTCTCAATCATATTGAACAACTACATGGTTACATTTAATTTTCCAACTCTAAGCGTACATCAATAGGAATGTTACGCAATCCATTAGATCTGTTAACTCCCTGACATTTAATAACTTATAAAAACACGATCAACCTTTCACCCAAATTCCAAACATACTAATAATCAAGTAAATCATCCATATTAAAAAAAATCAATCTCGATTTATCACTACCAACAAACAACCTTCTATTCGCATCCTATAAAGACACCTCTATATAAAATAGAGAAGCGAGACAATAGAGTATCGAACCTGTCAAATGTCTGAGATAGCAATCGTCCTCAACACAGCCAATCCTCACTAAATAAACACACCGTTCTTAGTATCACTTCACCACTCATAAAAACGAGCCACACATATAGAATATTAGTAGGCCTATAACGTCACAAACTCAGAACGAAGTTAGCCAATACATCTATTTTACACTAAGCCTTCTCACTTCTATTATTACTTCAATGAATAACTGTCGAATCAATAATCCTATTTAACAAAATAATAAAAGGCAGAAGCTGTGTCAGTGCAATCTATAGAAATTTAAAGACAGAAGAGAACAGAAACTAAGGGGATCTATTCCAAGCAGTACTACAAGGATTGAGAGACATGGAGATTCGTAGAGTCTATACATTCGATATTGCTACCCAAACTCTGCTATATCCCCAAATTACGATCGAATTCCCCTAATACTCAAAACTGCGTGTTATGGCACTTAGCATAGTTATCCTGTTACTTCAACAATTATATGAGAGCGAGCGCGAGCGAGTACTTCCGCTTATCGCACAGCAACCCACAAGATTGTGAGATACCCAATCAATAACTGAAAACAACATATCTTTCAGAACTCAAACAAGCGATAGCAATATCACCGCGAGATAAAATCGCACAATCGAATAGTTAATCCCAAATGACCCCCCATAACTATTCTAAACAACACCTAAAAGATTAAAGCAACCCATATCATACCATCCGCAAACTACACGTAACGATCTTAAAAGAGCGTCCTTGTTTTTACTACAAAGAAACAACAGCTATATTAATTTAACAACACATATAACGAATAAATGATCACAAAAGTAACACCAATCCCCACCAAGAAGACACATGTCCTAAACATACCTAGACACAATAAACACCATTATGACATTAACAACCATACTATCATCCACCCATAACCCTTAAATTGAAAAAAACCATCGCTATTCATTATAACTGAACTAAAACAAAGTATTAACCCCAACATGAAACCAATCGGCCTCTACCATTGCTCGCGACTCTTACATATTTCAAAAATATAAAACCTGCTAACACTAACAAATACGTATACATATTACATTGTCTCATCAACATCATTAATGACAAAATTCATAAACAAAACGAACATACCAATATCATATTATCGCAACATACAATAAAGATCCCTCACCAGAAAAAATACACACACAGAATCCCATGCTGTCTTACAACCAATCACCCAATACAATTCTAGCCAAAAGTACCAAGACACTAAATCCACGAGAAAAACAAGCTGCCACCCACGAAGCGGAACCAACACCAAACCCTAAAAGAACAATCCCCATTATACCTACAGCCCAAACTTCTCATCTACACATAGCAAATTGCAAAGACCTTAGTATTCCATCAATTCTTTTCAATATCATTGAAATCCCACCTAAATTAGAACTCTATCACATGTCCGTTTATTACAACTCATTACTCCATTACAATCGTCAACAAACCAAACTGACTACACCCCATTATAATCACTACACTGAACTTAATCATCTTAAGCGCGAGCCAGATAGCCATCATTTCACATCTGAGTACCGATATGGAGAACTTCAATTATCTGACACTCACTAAATTCTCAAGTCGAAACTTATATAAATCAAGATTCACTCTATATCAATCTAGCACCATTTCACTGCATTCAACGGCTTATACAGAGTATAACCTTTACCAAATCATACCACATTATCCCCCAAACAACTAATCTGTTCCCTAATATAACAAAAAACATCCTCTCCATAATCTACTCCAAACCACATACACAGAAATCTTCCAACTTAGTTTCACCTTACAAGGAATTCAGGAAAGAAAAACTCAATCAACAAGCAGCACAATTATAAATTCGACCTATGCTCATGTAACCTCGAATTCAAATATATCTCATGCCAATAGAGCAGAACACGCGGCTTAGTTTTCAAACAATCCCGCTAATAAACCTGCTCTCTATCTTCAAAATATCCTCCAACATGTACCCTATTCAACTCATCACCCACTAACTCAATAGTATCACAAATCTGTGGCATGTAATCATCCATCGCAACCCCTAATGTAAGCAAGCATACCAAAACATATCACGTCTACATTAACCATACAAACATCATCTCTAACCATTATCACCTTCAACATCTATAAGATTCCTTAACTTCGCTTACTCCTATTCATCACTAACCTATCTCTATTCTTCTGCCAAACACCACATCTTCACTATTCCACTTTCTCAAGCCATACCAAAATCAGAATCAGAAGGAATACTAAACCTAGTGACACTTCGCTGAAGCTCATTTATCGCACCACAGAACTATAACGAAGGCACTAATACCAAAAACCTCTATAAAATACAAAATATAACTGTCATTATATTCCGTTAGTTCGAATCTCCTTATGCACACCACATCATAATCTGAAACCTCACCTATACAGTACTCGACAACATTGAGACACCAAAGAAAGAGTGTGTATATCAACCCGAGAAAAAGCATCAAACCTCGACCTCTTAAAGTAACTGTGACTTACAAAATAAACCCCCGACGCAATTATTAAAAAAAATACCCATAACTCCAATCTTCATGATCTTCTCATACAAAAACATTTCACCTCAAAATAATATCCCTATATAATCCATATACACTAGCAAAAGCACAAAGCTTCCTCCTTTCTAACTTAATAGTCGAAGAACCTTGATAAACTCACTCTGCCCCTAACTACCTCTCTCCTGAAAATAGAGAAAATCGCAACCACCCCGTACTAAGCGACTCGGAAAACTTCGTCTTAAGAAATGCAAAACACCTGCTGAATAACTAAATCTCTCCGTTCATAGATATCAAATAATACCTTACCTATCTACATAAAAGCCACCGACGAAAAACCCCTTAGATCCTCACATCTCCAATCTCCCTATTAATGACGCTATCAGCTTACTTTTCAAATCACACGACCATTTCAAGTATAATGAGATCCAAACAATTCTCACAACATCTCTCCTATTCAACAAGTCACTGGTGTTTTATAAATGACGATCCTATCCGTATTTCACAAAAAAAAAAAATATAATCCTTCAACATCACTTTATCAGTTACAGCTCCACGTGCACAGTTTACTCCAGGCCTGTAATATGTTAGAAAAATCACTCTAAGTCATTTGACCATAAAGCCAAACCAAAATTAGAAAGGAACATAAAAAACTCCTTCCACAGCTAATAAGACATCTCTGCCTATTATCTCAATCGAAAGTCCTTTCTCCACCCATCTAATAATCTTAACTTCAGCCTTCCACATGACTCTAACAAACACCTCTTCTTTCTATATTTATACCAAAAAAACAGAAATCATCACAACACTACACGCACATATACCCACACACCACAACACTCAACCACAAGAGTGCCAGACACAACTTTACCTATCACGTACAGTACACGGTCATTCTCTACATAACACACCGACTCTCATCAACTAGCACGCCGCACTAAAAAGCACCACTACGCACCAAAACCGCTCTAAAAAGACGAACACGGACACTTAATACTATCTATATTAACCGAGTAAGTATACATGTTCATTATAAATAATGCCTACACCATATTCGACTTCTATACCTTCCATATTCTTACTGTTGTATCTAATAGGTTCCAATAAAAAATTAACAAAATCAATAACTTGACCTTAATTAAGTCTACATCAATCAGTAAATAAAATCCTCACAAATACCATAGCATATATGAGAAAGCTTAAACATTATAGGAAAAAAGAAAAAACACATCCCAGTCACTATCATCTCACCCTGAAAAGATTGCCAGGGATCTCACGTCTCACGCAAGAAAGCAAAAAGAGCTCCTAGAAACCTTGAGATCAAAATAACTCACTATAGAAAGCATGTTAACAACAACTCCATCCTCATATACGGGAGCACAAATAAATCAATTATTTGATTTGGTTTAATATTACATAGCACCCTAATACCTACTGCTTAAGCTCTCAAATCACCCTTAACAGCCTATCGCGAATGAAATTGAATTATCGAAATCTATAGAATATACAGCACGAGAAAAAGCACTACTAAAGCATCTCAATCTTCACACATCACTACCTTGCATTCACAATCTATAATAACAAGATACTTCCACTCCATTGACTATAGTTCTACTCATAGCTTCATGTGCAAGTAACATAGCTTGCAACCCTATCAAAATCTTCAATAATATATGAAGTAACCACCCAATACTTCAACACTATCATCGTAACTAGACACCCCATCACTATCCCAGTCGCAAATGACCAAACTAATTACAACTAGTAAACACAAAATATAAACACCCATGC
This sequence comes from Bassia scoparia, assembly GCA_008642245.1. Lineage (NCBI taxonomy): Eukaryota > Viridiplantae > Streptophyta > Magnoliopsida > Caryophyllales > Amaranthaceae > Bassia > Bassia scoparia. Next base: position 52,533 of record SNQN01001338.1, read on the forward strand.
AACCAAATAAAACTAAAACTCCTATCTGTCCATATTATTAATCCTCTTACCCTCACGTCACAGCTTTATCATAATTTTCATTATTACCAATCTGAATAAATCAAAAGCTCTCATATCTATGAAACCAACCCAAATAGTAAGCAAGATATCATTATTTATCACACCCACTAACTCAAACAAACATATCATATATACACACATCCTCTACCTGAGACAGACTGATCATCGTCTCTCTTTCACTCTTCCTAACTTCACACATCAATCCATCCACACTTCACCACAATTATAGTCAAATGAAAAACGCATCTCATCCGCCAAATTGCATGATACAACATATAAATACTTGACTTACCCTCTTGCGAATCTCATCACATAGTACCACGCAACCATTTTTATCCAAAAACCCTTAACACTAGCATATAACATAATATACATATCCCATTTCACTCACTAACTACATGCTAACCCATCCTGTTAAGCACACCTTGACCAACCATGAGAAACGTCATTATCCAGACCAAAGACATATCTACTTCATCGCAAATAGGGCTAATAGGCATATTCATAATGTCAGACGCAAGTCATCACAATCTCAAAACATGAACTACAAAGCTCCACAACCCATCTACATTCAACCTCCGATAAGCCATTAATAAATCAACCCAACAGGATGCAAGTCACACGCAAGTAATCACACAGTCAATCTCTCAGAACCTTCTCATTCCGCAAAGACACCACAATAATTTCATGTACGAACATATCGTCAATTTCTAGCATTTCATTAAGTTTATAGAGGATACTGCACAACATCATAGAATAACGAACCCCACAGACACCAATAAACATACCAATAAGCTCACATGAATAAAACAAACTATCCAGTTCAAACAGAAGACATATAACAAAACCACGTACCTGAATCCCACAATGAATTAACTACCAACCTATCTTATCACCCCAAGCTTCTAAATTCAACTGCAACTCTAGACTCTCCAAGAGACAAAAAATACTAATCCTACACAAACAGACTTCAACATTTGTATAAATTTATGACGTAACACTCACTCCACGACTACCCACCATATTACTCTATATGATAGAACTATCACATCCTGAAATTACTCAAAATACTTGCCCCACACCTTATCAATACATCTTAATATCAGATAGAATTTAGAGCACTAATTGAACAAGAAGATCATATCGTATAAAAAACGCCGAACACATAGACTCAAACATATCAACCTCGATAGAAATAGAGAATAGACACTGGAAATTGTATTTCAGCTCTAAATCGGAATCAGCAAAAGAATTCGCTCAATCTTGTCTCCTCCTCCGGTAAAATACCCTTAATCTTATTACCTCATATCATATCTTATTCCCCAATCAACACGCGAGTATAACCCCCAGTACACAACAGAAGAGAACCAGTCATTCCGCATCTACCGTATAGCACTGCGAAATTCAACTCTTGACTCACTACTCTCAGTGCCAAGGAAAATAAACCAGTTCATCACAACAGCTAATTCATTAACATAACCAATTCCACTATATATACATAATAATTCCTCTACACACAACTTCCAAAAAGTGGGAGCATAGAAAAAATATTAATGATACTTAGGCTAATCGAAATAAATCATATAACTCGTACACACCAGATCTATTAGCACACTCATAACTCATTAACAAAAATACAGTTGAATCTCTACCCCTCTCTGAATTAAGAAATAGTAATTCCCTAATAGATAACTATGAATTATCGGAATACCCTTCCTGTTAAGCATTACCCGTTCCCCCACTTTCATTATCATCTACTGCTATCCCAGTTATGGCCTCCCTCTGGAATCAACATCCTTTGTCAATACGGTATGGAAATCTTTACGCCTATGTCGTGATTCTCCTCTGGCAATAGTGACGACCCTCCTGCAATCACGGAAAATCAAAAAGAAAGACCCAACATTAACCACAGGTACTCGCCTCCGCGGACAACTATGCTAACTTGAATACACTATACCACTATCCGAATCGAACTACCTGTAGCCTATCATATAGAAAGACTAAATCTCAATACAGTTATCCGATGACTCCTCCCCCTACTACTCTAGAGATCTTTTGCTTCTAGTCTACTTAGGAAACTAGAAAATACCTCACTTTCACCAATCTCCAATTCATACAGACCATAATCTAAAAGAAAACTAATAATGATAAGCCACACGAGTTACTATCAAATTAATAAGAACATATCTGACGAATTTCATAAAAGTACATGGATTTCCTTGACACATCTAGTTATCCCACTGCATAAGTAAGAGACAATAACTGGAATACGCATTACCGACGAAACCAGCTAATCGGTATCAGTCTGCAACGGCTCATACGACGAAGATCAATATACTCTACACAGAGAAAAATGAAATTATCTGAATAAAACTCGTTATAAAGATTCTCACTTTCCACTCAACATAGCAGATTACATCCAATCATGCCAACTCCTCTAACCACAAATTACACTTTCGCAACAGCCCAATAAAATCACTAATCCACTAACAACCTTCACCCTCGAAAATATACACACCTCACCAGTCCAAGAAACACACCCGACACAATCTAAACCTCAAACTTCCAAATAATGATTACCACTTAATCAACCCACATCAATCTTGAGATACGCCCCCAAGACTAAGTTATTATCACTAACATACACTCTTACCACTATTTTAATTACAAACTGAACACCACCCCAAGCCAATACGCCATGAAAAAAACCTAGACTCTCCACCACCAACCCATTCATCTCATGGTCATCCCATCCACTAGGAACTTACTCCATTTGGTCACGCACCTTCACAAGATAAGACGAAGCCCAGAACATCACCCAAAATATAAAATGCCTAATGAAACGCGAAAGAATTTGAGACACACCTAAAAAATCCTCTCTGGCAACACAACTTCTCAGGCGCATCAAGGAACACAGAAACCCAACAGAACTATATACTCTCCATATGTAAGCTTCATTCCGCCTTTTCTAATAGATCAGCTCACCGAGACGTCCCTCCTTCTATACAACAACTTCAAAACGACCGAGCACACCATAATGAACATCTCCTCTTATTCGATCACTTTCCTCAATCTCCATCGCTCGACTATACAACACCGAGAACTCACATCCATCTACCACATCTTACCCACAATACTCTCTGCAATCACCTACCAACATACATAATCATACCGTCTGTCGCATGCATAGTGTATATCTCCCTCAATCCTCTCTAACACTTTTCTCCTCCAGGACCTACAAAAAATTTGTATTAGCACAACCTAGCAACATTCCCACTTTATCTACACGATCACACACGCCAACCAATTCTTCTCTATCAAAAATGCCACCATCTTAGGAATATTCCACTTTGTTATCAAACTCAAACATCTCAGGATGATGTCTGTCCACATTACACTTCATTACACTATTTCCAGCCTTCCAGCAATTAAAGTGTATTGGTAGGTTACTCACAAAGTCACCTTGCGACGTTGTATCAGATCACCATACTTCCTGGACGAAGCAGTGAGTCTACACTGCATATATATCGAACAGCGTTAAACTCAGCTCGCGCTTCCACCAAGCCATTCAACCGACAACCTATGATCACTTACTTCGAGTGCTCAAATATAGACACAAAATATCTCCCATACGAGCAAGATATAAACAAATCTATACGATAGAAAGTTAGATGATAGAAACACTACGCACACATAGAATTACCTCTAACAGATGTCAATCACCATTAACATTCGGAAGAGTTCCTTCAATCCTGCCACCCTAACTATCTATATAAGATCTTCATCGAATACAACTATAAAGGGAGTATGCAAAATACATAAATACTCTCAAGCATATCCAAATCGCAGCCACAAAAACAGTATCTCCCTCTGGTTATCAAGACCTACCTTAACTTACTTATATCTTTCAAGATATCATCCAGCTTCCACAACAGATTCAAATATGCCTAATCTCCATGTGTCCAAAGATTAGGAACTACCCTAAGTCCAGGCTTTCTCTATTTCTTAAATGAGAATAAACATCTTAGACGCAAGGAAAAACGCAAACAAATCTCATTATCGCTGCATTCGTACAAAACCATTGAATTGAGCGCCCAATTCAATATAGTCCTGTAGGATTTCATAGCTTTAGATATACTAGATAAACGCATCATATAGTATTTCTTCTGAATTTCCATAACATCGTCTATAGACACGCAAACCCGTTTTAGTTAATAGATGACAGTACTATCAATAACCGACATTCCTAATAGCCAATAACAACAGACGACTATAGCTTATCTCCTCTATAGTATGATTTCTAATAGCTAATAAAGTCAACCTTTATATTTCTATATCAGCATAATTCTAACCTTCTATTCTTTAAGTTATAGTATTCTGAAAATTATTAGCTTATCATAAAATGCAATCAATAATCACCAACTCACTAACTGATAATCATTGTTCCTCATACAAAGTCTACATATCGGAAATTAATGTAGAGAAGCATTCATACATCCATCTAGGACCGAGTAATCATCTCTGAAATATTCCATCTAACCAATCTATACTCTAACACTAACCAATTTCCATCAACGCGTATCCTAACAATAAATAAATTGCACACATACCCCATAATTCAAGTCAAATCGTAACACCTGAGCGCAATACTCATTTAGAGGTGGTTTAGGTTTTGGACACCACTTGCCCTCTACGCCACTCAGAAACAACAAAACGACATCACAAACACACTTACTGTTGTTCAAACAACAAATCTCCATAAAAGAAACTATCATTTTCCTTCCTACCATTCTACCTGTAATTAGACAAACGTTATTGACACACAATGCATTATCTTACTTATGTTCTCATATCCCATCCTAATCAACTTTAGAATACATTATACTACCTATGTATATATCACTAAACATCAATATACAAATATCCTTACATTTACTCTCACATACTCTCTAATGTCCAACCAAATCATTCCAGTACAGAACACCCTCGTATATCGATAATCACCACTATCTGTCATCAGCCAATACAATGACTAAATTCTAAACATGAAAGTACGCAACCTCACATTAACACCACTATTATACTACAGTCATCACATGATACAAACTGCTTTCATGATGTAGTCATAACGTCAGCTGCTATAGCTCTTAGTTATATATGGCTTGATATTTCTTATATTATAATTGTATACATACACAGCCTTTTTCTTTCCCAATTAGCGAGAATAAAAATGCTTCATCTGCTCGTTAGAATATATATCCCAGAATTCCTTAAAACGAATAGTATCTTCATATCCTGAATTCCATCATCCAAAGTAGATATTCAATGTCTGCTAGTCTCATAAGAACTGCTCGGCTACGCTAATAGAACTTCTAAGCACATCATCTTATTCGACCCGCTTCACTTCTTCTTATACCACCATAACCAACTCATGAATCACTTAGCCTGAAAGAGTCTCAATCCCCTCTCAAATTTTTGACGCTCACTGCAATAATGTTGTATACCAACTACAAACTAACGGATACAACAATTGACCACTGATAAATGTTCGTACTGCACAATACTGTTCTAATAATTCAAATCTCTCATATTATCGAAGATTTAACTAATGCCCTATTAGGAATCTCTAGAATATAACCAAAACACGGATTTGCATCAAACAAAAACACAGATTCTCCCTCGACATTACATAGTCATCAAGATTTATACCGCCTCTCACAAAAGAGACGAACAAGAACTATTAAGTAAGCCCCACACCACCACGAACAAGATATAAAAAGAACGATTTACAGTTCGAATATAACTTCCTTGTAATAAACTAGACAGGTCTATTGCCGAGACCCAAATGCTAACTTATTGCGCAGACGAAGAGCATTGTCAAATGCCACTGCCTCTAACACTAAAAAGAGAACTATGGGCAAACGTCAGACTACATGTACGAGTACTCTAATGGTATTCTGCCGTGATCGTGAGTCCTAAACCTCTCCTCATACTCCCATTTCTACCAACTTTTCAGACATCGTACCGATCAGCAACCCGATCATAATAAGATATGTTTAGCATACCGATGCTATAACTAGTCGTCCATAAAAATCGTCTTTCAGCATCAATCTACTCAGAGACAAACTTCTAACACTATCCTATGTGCTATCAGTAATCACGACCCATCACAAAACCCATAGGCTCTATGGATGTTCCTGATAAGTACTATCAACTGATCTCCTGATGTTATAATTGATTATCATAAAGAAACAATTCGATTTTATATACTCCCCTCGTCCAGCTTCTAGCCTTACATCAATATATGACTATTAACTTTCCATACTAACATTCGATATCATTTCTTAACCGCTGCCACCTTCCAACCCATTACAGGGACCGCGATTATCTGAAATTCCTATCATAGTACTACCACCTACTTCACTCAGATTATCCAATCTCTACACAGCATACATACTCTGCAAAACTGAAATATAACCAAAAATAAAATATAGAACAACTGTCACCCATAAGTATACTTAACAATAACTACACATTTCATAATACTGCATACTATACAAGAAAGATTCTATAAATAATAAAAGATTCCTTTTATCTACTCCTAAAAGATAATTTAACAATCAATACGTATATTATAATAATAATGATCACAGCCTCTTATGTATCACTGCACTACTTTCACTTCACCAACACATCCATAAATTACCTCATTCCTGAAGTCTGCAATACAACTCATGGTTCTGACTTTAGGAGATTTACTATTATTCACTACATATCTCAATTGACCCCCCATCTTTTACAGATTATATCATTCATCGCTCTATCACATTAAGTTATTACTCGAATAACCTTATGCAAAGCAATAATAGTCCCTATTTTTTGCTCAAAACAATACAAATAACACCAGGATTAGCTTCTACCAAGAAATTAACAACCAAGTAAATTGTCAGAAAATAAAAAGCGTTAGTTATCTCAACAAACACGTAGTATTATATCTTAGCACATCCACAAGTTAAAAAGAGTAACTTAAGGCATTAAAACCATAACTTTATCAATTCTATATATCAAAGACTCCGTTTTACAATAAATTATTGTAAAGCGGTTGCACACAATAGTTTTTGAAATTATTTTATATAAAAATGTTTTGTGCTCAATCAAACGGAGCCTCAATGTTCAACAATTGTTCACATTTCATCATCATCGGATCATCTCGATAACCATATTACTACTATCCTTACATGTTCTATAATCTTCCTCCAATTTAAGTCAAACATCATATTTTATACCTCGTACACACACGAGGCCACGATTACATGAACACTGGATATTGTTTTTAACATCATCTAAGATTCAAAGAGGTCTATTTCAGACACTTTCAAGATTCACAAATAAATTAAGTTATTATCAAAAATTAATTAAGTACAGTAGATAATGTTGATGAGATAATTAATGAGATGTAGTATCATGTACGTATAAATTGCACGTAAAAGTAAACGCATCTCCGATTATGATTGCAGATTCGAAGATATCCGAAACGGTCCAAAGAGCTCATTACTCTTTGGAAATGAACCCGGTTCATAAAAAAGTTCCGGTTTTGATTCATCAAGGAAAGCCAGTTTGCGAGTCTATGATAATAGTGGAGTACATTGATCAAGTTTGGAAGGGTGAAAGTTCTATTCTTCCATCTGATCCTTACTTGAGATCACAATCCAAATTTTGGGCTGATTATGTTGACAATAAGGTAGGCAGTCTAGGCACTTGAAATTATTTTTATACCACCATATGTCACTAATTAATTGAGCCATAACTTGGATTGCTCATAAATCATAATATATGTGGTTATTCACTTATTTGATAACCTAGTTTGCTTGTAATAAAGCTAACTACTCTGATCCACTGCTTCCCATATGTTCTGTTTAACTTATTTTTACTTATCTGAACTCATTACGTACTCTCTTGTTCCGCGAACCAGTTTTATCCAACGAGTTACAAGTTATGGACGACAAAGGAAGACACGGAAAAAGAGGCAGCTAAAACAGACGTCATCAACAGCTTGGAGGTCTTAGAAGAAGAGCTAGGAGATAAGTGTTACTTCGGAGGGGATAACTTTGGGTTTGTTGACATCGCACTTATTCCAATTTATAGCTGGTTTCATACGTATGAGACTTGTCTAAATTTCAGTGTTGAGGCAGAGTGTCCTAAAATCATTYCATGGATGGGCAAAAAGATGTGTACAAAGAGAAGCTGTCAAGAGGTCTCTTCCTGATATGTACAAGGTTTTGGAGCTCGTTTTAGCTGTCAGGAACCAATTTTTTGGATTCCAATTAACCAAATATTATATATGTACGTTTGTAAAATTGTATGTCATTGGTTTTGTTTGTATTATTATAATTCTGATGAATCATATATATCGTTATATACTATCTAATGCTTCAAGAAAATGGGTTAATTTTTTGTAATTCGAAACAATATAAAAATGAAAACACACACAAACTTCTTCGTCAGTACATGTAACTAATCTTGAATTCATATAAACAAAGTGCAATATAAAGAGCAATCACAAATAAAATCTCCGACCTCAATAAAAACTTGATTATATATATATATTCAAGCTTGATATTACGAATTCGAATCAGCCTCCAACATTTTAGCCCCCAGCCTGTTTCTTAATCTCATACGAATAGTTTCTTCATATTCGTCCCGGAATAACACTTTTTAGCTGCAGAGATATTTGTAGATTTGAAGCTCGTTGGAAGAGGACGCTTGACACTATCTCTCTGCAACACCTCTTAGCCCACGCTGATTAGCTTGACATTCTGCCTCGATGTAATCTCAAAATGACGTGGATGTCTGGTAGGCGTAGAACTGCAGCATAATTAGAATCAGTGCACGTCAAACTACCAAATGTCTTCCCTCCAAAGTTAAGGCTCGCTCTCCAAGCTCCCCTCTCAGCAACTACTTAGCGGCACTCAATCAAATCCATTCAATTATTCTTTCTTCCTCGATTTCGCCCAGTTTCTGTCTCCATATATTGCGGACGTTAGTTGAAAAACGGAAACACATTACAAAATTTAATCAACATCATTAACTAGATTAGTTATTCAATAATCGAAACAATTTTTACTTATTCCTCGACCAATTAGGCGACCGCATATTCAGATTAGAGACAGAAATATTTCAATTTTCGACTATAATAATAAAAAACCATTGAAGTGAATATTATTGGAAAAAGAGAGAGGAAGAAATGCTTATACCGCTCTCTATCATTATAATCGGCCCAAAAGCGGCCTCGAGCCCTCATGGTAAGAGAGCGCAGCAACAAAGCTTTGGATAGCGGTTAGTCCAAAAACCTATCGATGGTACTCGACGATGATGGACGACTCGCAAAAGTTGGCCCGTGTGGATCAAACTGAACCTTTTTATGACCGGAATTCATCTCCAGAGGACGCGCCTTTTGGAAGCAATCACGTTTTCATGCCTCTTTCATATGATGTTCTTCTCCTGCAGCGCTATATCTTACACCCTTGCACGTAAGGGCTAGCCAGAATTCGCAACACTTCGTCAGACATATGATGATTATGAATGCATCACAAAATTCATTCACGAATCCATTACCCTTAATTTAAGTTAATGTCGCCCTTTTTATCATGTTTGTTGAACTGAAAGGTGTTGGTGTGGTGGTCGTCGCGTCTCAATTAGCGCACAGTTTATTATATTTGTTTTGATCCTATATTTAACTTTAACTTCGTATTGATATGATGAGATGAAAAAGAGAAAGCAGATAGTTTGTATCGTTTACCTATTCTTGTAATTGAATGATATAAAAGATACAAATTCTATTGGTAGATTGGATATAATCTTTACACAAGATGGCGGCTACACACCAATACTTATTTGCTTACACAATTTTGATAATTACTATACTTTGTATCTTTCTAATATTGTCTATTAATTCGAAATTGACATAGGTCTTGTTTGTTTCCGTTTGCAAATGCACCGACATAAGTCTTTGTTTCATTACTTAAGAAAGAAATTAATTTCCATGAGAATCTCATTTTATGTGAAAAATTCCCTATTATTTTCTAATTTTTCCCTATCAACTAATGCTGATATTGTAATTGACACTGACATTAAATCCCAAGTCTTGAGTAGCTTTAAGAAAATAAATTATGCATTCTTCAAGGTTGCATGAAGCACTTTTTGAAGGAAGTATAATGTTGTTTGAATTTGCATTGATTTAAAATTACATTTTATGAGCAAACAAACGAAAAATGATCCTTCATATATTATTTGTTGCAATTAATATTTTTTAAACAATTAAAAAATGACCCAAAGACACCTAGAACTGTAGCGCAACCATGTTAAACCTCCAGTCAACGCTTAGGCCATTTTTAATTGAAAGAAAATTATGCAACTCGCATGCTTGGCTCAGTTGCTTTGAAAGCGAAAAGTAGTCATTTTTGGACTCTTACACTACATTTTCAACAATTGTTGGAGTGCCCGATAACATTTGCCTATATTGTGTTGTGCTTTAGCCCATGCTCACCGTGTTAGCCATGTGCACTTGAAAACTAAGGTTGTCAATATATCATAAGTTCGTAACTTCGCACCCTACGAAATTTCCTAGCTGATCTTGGAACCATAATCATCTTATATCATACGTAAATGTTCATATTAAAAATACAAATGTTCATTTTTCAAATATAAATGTCAATCTCGAAATATTTATATTCCGAAGCAAATGTTCATTTTTCGGATCATAACGAGAAACAGATCAGAAAGGGTATTGATCCGAGTGATCCCATAGTTCACAAGTAAAGGCGGGAGGACTCAGACCAGTTCTGACTCGCAAACCACAATATCCACCAAGCAGCCTATCAATTCTCCTCTCTTCCAAAACCAAATTTAAACCACATTACGTCACTCAACCAACAACACTACCCCCTTAAATCCTTAATCATCTCTTCTTTCATCCCAAAATCCTCAAAAACCCCATTAAAATCCAACTCACATTCCCCATTTAACTCTGCTCTAAACACTCAATTCCCACTCTCACAACACCATCAGTATGTCGATTAACAACCAAAGAAGAAGAGCAAACGCCATGAAGTCTTATTCTTCTTCAACACGCGATAATCCAACCACTGCCATTCGTTAAACACAAAGAGGAAACAAAGGATACAGAAAAGTAGTACCCAATGAGAGCAAGCATTACGAAGAGATGAGTTTGTGCATGAAAACCAGACGATAAAGGCTCTTCTGACGAATAATTTTGTCAGAACAAGGCAAAATGTAGGTGTTCAATGGGGTGTAAGAGCACCCTAACCTATTGATAAATATCTCAAGTAATTGTATGATTCTAAGCTGTGTTTGGATCATTAAGGATTGTTACCGACTCTAAGGCATGTTTACTTGTCAGATTTTCTTTCTTCTCATCTTTTGTAATAAGTCTCCAATTATTGTCTTTTTTGGAATCAAATTATTCTTTGTTATGGCCAACTACTTAATGTCTATAGGAATGCATTTCATAACTTAACTCCCTCCTATTTGAGCTCTGATTTGACAACTGGGTAAAATTTATTGAATTGCAGAAGTTTACAATTTTAAGATAGTGTAATTGCTACTGAAAGGGTTATTATTGTTGTTTAATTTGAAAATTGTGTGGATAGTTTACTTGTTGAATAAAWGCTATGTGTTGTTTTAGTTAAGCCTTGAGATGCTTGGTAAAGCTTGTTGGAATGCCAAAACTTTGGCTTGGAAACTTGTATAATTTGTATTTCCTTATTGGTAAACGTTGAGGCACTCACTGTCAGCATACATAGTGTCTATCTTATTGGTTTTCCTTATRGGAATGCCCACAATGATCACCAAGGTGATTGGATTTCCTAGAGCCTGCATAAAAAGACTCCATCCAAGCACCATCAACATTTATCTTAATCACCAAGGTAACATTAACAATGTATAAACAGGCTTAAGGGGAACCAAGGTGATTGGATTTCCTAGAGCCTTAGGCGTGCCTTAGTGCGCCCCATTGAAGTGAGGCACACCTAAGAAGTCATGGAAATCTGGCAAAAAGAAAAAGTGTGCCTTAGGATGCGCCTAGACACAAACGCCTCGCCTTGGATAAATTAAGCGCTTATCCCTTATTGCCTAGTGCCTAGGCGTGCCTTTTCAAACACTGGTAGGTAATGRAGATTATTTCATGTTAAATTGCCCTAAACATTCCCCAGAAGTAAATTATTGAGAAATCGATGTCCTGGTAGGTGCTGCTCAAGAACTTGTGCACTCGAAGGGAAACAATTTTTTCTATTTTTCCTCTGTTTAATGCTTTTRATGACTGACATCTTTTCTGATTTGAGAAGACCATATGAATATAGAATGACTTTGTCACTGTGAGCTAAGTTATTGGACTTTAGAAGTTCTTGTGTGCATCATATGC